>QAXK01001896.1:0-47313 GCA_004335735.1 Chlorella sp. KRBP
CGCGCCTCAGTGGTGGCCAGCGCACGCAAGCCGCTCAACTTCCACAACTGGTTCAAGGCGCTGCACGCGGCGGAGCAGGCGGAGCAAACGGCACGCGCCAAGCTGGTGAGGCCCCTGCTGGCTCAACCCACAGTTTTCCTCGCGATCTTTAATGCCTTGGCGCAGCAATGGCTCGCCCTGAATATGCTCAAGTGGCACACACACACCGGGGCTCAAAGTGTGGCTGGCCCTGGCTCGACTCCAAGCTTGCCCCACCTGTGCCGCCTGTGCCCCTCGCCCCATCGTGTGCAGGCGCGCATGAGCACCACCCGCCCCGCCGCGCCCGCCAGTGGACACTCCTCAGCAGGCGGGGGCCAGCGCCGCACAGCCGCACCTGGCACAGCACTGCCAGCCGCTGGACGCCGCAGCTGATTGTCATGCCTTTGGAACGCGCCGTGTGCGTGTGGTTTGTGCAACCCTTGCTCTCGCGTTGTTGTGTTGGGCGTGCGCATCCGTGGGGTCATTGCAATTGGACTGGCGAGGTGTGAGCGCAAGGGGAGCATTGTGCTTCAAGGTGATGAAGAAATGGCTCATGCAACGGACCCGTCCACACGTGGGTGCCACGGCAATCAGAAGCGAGGAGGCCCCTGCTGGGCACCTCTTGCGCTCAGGCTAGCGCCTCCCATGCCGCTGGCTGGTGTGCCTGCAGCGCCCAGCTGCAGCGCCTCACTCAGTGCTGCCATGGCCGCCGTGCGCTGATGCTGCTGCCTGCCACGCCCGCCTTGCTGCTTGCTGGCTACGGCCACAGGTTGCCGAAGCGGCGGCAAGATGGGAGCACCACCTCTCCCTCCCCCTCCTCCTCCTTGTCCACCTTGCCCTCCCGTCGCTCTGTGCGCCACGTTGCCAGCGCCCCACACCAGTGCGCCCAGCAGGTGGTGCGCTTGTGAGGGTGGCACGTGCGCACTGGGCACATGGCTGTCCAGGGAAGCAAGCGCCGCCCCGCCGCCACCAAGAGCAAATCCAGTGGACGCAACGGCCGCTGGCGCAGACGTGGAGAGCAGGCCCCTGTGCCCACCACCCAGCCCAGCGCTAGTGCTCAGTCCGCCCCCCTGCCCCGCCCCTTGCCATGAGAGTGAGGGTCCCTGGGGGCCAGGGGGTGGGTCTGCAGGCGCACAGCTGGTGTGTGTGTGCGTGTGGCCCGACCTCACCCTGCGGTCCCCTGCAGCCTGGGGAGGTGGCAGCAGGGGGGCGCCTTCTGGGGGGAGCTGTAGGGGTGCTCTGTGGGATGCGTCCATGGGAGGGAGGATGCGTGGTGGTGGTGGTGGTGGTGGTTGGCCTTGGGTGCCCCAGGGTGGCTGGTGGTGGTGCAGGCGCGCGGGTAGGCTGACAGCTCGGGACGCCTGAGGGGGGGAATGCAAGCACGCACGCACGCACGCATGTACCTGGATTACCCCAGAGGAGCGAGCGTCAACTGCACTCAGCAGCAGGTACCCAAGGGTAAGGCAAGGCGCTGCAGGGGGATGTGGTGTAGCCGCACCTGGTACGTATGTGACGCGGTGCTGTTGGCGTGGCGTGAGGCCCCCGCCCAGATGGACACGCCCGCAGCAGCAGAGGTGGAGGCGGCACCAGACCAAGGATTGGAGGGTCCGTGCAGGGGGGCCACGACGGAGGGGGCACCTGTTGGGATGAGGGGTGCACCTGGGCCCTGCAGACCAGTGCTGCTTGCCTCCGCTGGGAGAGGCTGCAGGTGCATGCTGTGCGAGGGGCCTGTCCAGGTGCCACGGGGCCGCCTCGTGGTGCTGAGAGGTGCACCTCCTACTGCACTGGTACTGCTGGTGGTGGTGGTGGTGGTAGTGCCTGCAGATGCTGCGCCCTTGCCTACAACCGGTGCTAGCTGCAGCGTGATGGGGCCGGCGGGCTGGTATCCTGCAGGCAGGTGGGCAGGACACGTCATACTGTACGCACGGTGTGCATCAGGTGCCTGTCACTATAAGTAGCAATGTGCGCATGGTGTGAGTGAGTGTACCTTGTGGTGTGAGCACGCCTTGTCCCAGGGGTGTGTGCACGGGCTGTGTGGCCATCATGCTCTTCCAGTCCAGGTGGGCGCGTGGGGCTGCTAGGGGGGCTGCTGGGGCCAACGGCTGACTCCACTCCTGCACCGACATGTCAGCAGCAGGCCCTGTCAGCAGCAGGCGCAGTGCACACGGGTTGCCAACTTGGCACAGCCTGGTAGTGAGTGAGTGCCCAAGGTCTCACCTGTGGCTGTGGTGGCGGTGCGGTCGCATCATCATGGTAGTCTGACCTGTGCAGGGCGAGCACAGGGTGATGGGGCATCAGGTGCAGGTGCAGGTGCAGGTGAGCGCAACAGGACGTCTGGTCACATCGGTCCATGTCAGCTGCTGCCACTTGATGTCAAGGCACCTTGTGCTGCCCACGCCCTCATGCCCCCTCAAGTGCACTCACTGGTTGCCCTCCTGCTCCTCAGGCTGTGGCGGAGGAGCGGGGGACGCAGGAGCTGGGGTGTGTGCGAGGTGAGGTGAGTGAGGTGGCGAGGGCACCCGCCCATCCTCCTCTCGGTCCTCTCCCTCCCCGCCCCCTTGTTGCTGGTGCTGCTGCTGCTCCCTCTCCCTTGCTGCTGCGCGTGCTGCCAGGCGTGATGTGACCAGTGGCACGAGCTCCTCCACATGGGAGTGCCACCAACGCTCCATCACCTGCACGGCAAGCGTTCCCAGTCAGTTGAATGTGGGGGTTTGGAGGGCACAGGGTGAGCACCGGCACACACACAACGGACAAGCGAGGTGTGGGTGGTCCTCAGCCCCTGAGCACCCCACTGCCCCAGCACATCGCTCACCAGTGCGACTAGCTGCTCACACACACTGAGGTGTGGGCGCATGGGAGGCAGGCCCAGGCGCAGCGCACGCGCATCCCGCACGTCCTCGCCCACCCCACCAGTGTGGAGCAGACCCGCCCATGGCTCTTTGCTGCTTTCCTTGCCCTTCCCGCCCTCCTCCTCGTCGCCCCCCTGCTGCTGCTGCTGCTGCTGCTGCTGCTGTTCGGCGGTTGGTGCAGGAGTGTCAGGAGGCTGGCCCCATGCCGCGTGCGGTGGTGCTGGCAGGAGCAAGCCCAAGGGTGGTGGTGGTGTCGCCCCTGAGGATTGGCCCACGCGCTGTCCCCACTGCAGCAGGGGGGCGTCCCAGGCGTCCCACTGCACCGCCAGCACCTCCTCCTCCACACCATCCTGCGCAAACACCACCTCACCCTCGTCATACTCTTGCTGCTGCTGCTGCTGCTGCAAGCCCGGCAGTGCTGATGCTGGTTGCAGCCGCACTGCCTGCCCCTGGACGCACAGCAACGCCAACTCGTCTGCGTGCGGGTGGGCACCCGCTGTGGGCACAGCCAGGTGCGGAGGGATGCGAGGAGAAGCAGCAGCAGCGGCATCAGGACCTAGCCGAGGTGGAGGCAGGTGCTGCACGCCGCTGTCGCGCTCAGGCACCAGCTGCCTGCCCCTGACCGCCAGTTGGGGCCCCAGGTGCGCCCACTCGTGTGCCTGCAGCTCAGGGGGACGCTGCACCTGTCGGTCCGAGGGCATGCGCTGGTACACGTAAGACCCAGCGCCCTCTGAGCGCCCGCCCCACCCCTGACCATCATCAGACCCCTGCTCCCACCGCTGCTCCTGTGCGGGGCCGCCCTGGCGCCGCTGGCTGCCAAGAGCCTGCAGCGCCGCCAGCACCTCAGCCTTGGGTGCAGCAGCACCGCCTCTCTGACCAGCATGGCTTAACCTGCACACGTTCACAGAGCTCGCTTGCTTGTGGCCGTGCGGGGTCACGCACGTCCGATGTACCGGATCGCCTGCTCGTCCCGCCCCCCTCCCCAGCACACACACCCAGCAGGCTGGTGAAGTCCTGTGGTGAGCCCCTGCTGCTGCTGCTGTTGGTCCTGCCACCACCGCTCCTCGAGGTGCTGGTATGCGCGGGCCAGGTCCAGGTTCTCCACCTCCAGCCCCTGCGTCCATGGCGATTGGGGAGCAGTGCTGCGTCGCTGCTGGCGTGCTGATGATCGCTGGCCTTCAGCAGGTGCGTGCACGCCTGCGCACCCTGAACTCGACATCCGAGCCCACGGTCAGGTCCGCAAACTGGTGGGGCCGCTGGTAGGTGGCGATGGCTCCATCATCGTCGTCCATGGTCTTGTGCGAGGTGTAGAGGCGTGAAGTTGTGATCCAAGGGGTCCAGATCAGCTTGCCCATGCCTGCAGATGACCTGGTGCAGGCGCCATGCTGTGTTGCTGTGTGCCAACCGGCCCGCGCGCCCCGAGATCTTGAAATGCAGCCATGGCACTCAGGACCACCACATCGGAGGACGGCAACAGGGTCATGTGCACGCGTATCTCTGCCGTCTCTCCCTGACTGACGCTCTACTGCCAACACTCGCAAGCCCCGGGTGATTTGCGAGGTGATCGCGCGATCCCGCTGAGCAAAGCGCCAGTAGCAGCGATGCAGCCTCAGCCCCAGCAGGTGCAGCAGCAGCAGCCGCCCATTGTGGCTGGCGCCGCTGCTGCTGCGCCTTCTCCCTTCCCCTTCCACGCCTTCTTTGGCGCGTGGGAGCCTCCGCCCGCGCCCGCGCCACCGCCGGCCGATCAGGCGCACGCCGACCGGATCAGGGTGCTGGTCAAGCACAGCACGACGAGCGGGCCCGCCTTCCTCAACACGGTCAGGGAGCGCAACCAGCAGGACCCCAACTTCGCCTTCTTGCACCCGTTCGCGGACGGCCATGCCTACTGGAAGTGGGCCATGTTCTGCGCCACGCAAGGCTGGAACCCAGATCAGCCGCCCGGGGCGCCTCCGGCAGCGGCCCCGGCGCAGCAGCCGCCCGCCGTGCAGCAGCCGCACCTGCTCAACCACCAGCTCAGCGCTGAGGCTGAGACTGGCTTCAACCAGGTCCTGGACGTGCTCACGGGGGCCAAGGTGTGTGCTTGGGGGGCTTGGGAACGGACGACGCAGCGACACGGTGTCGGCGCCGTGTGCACTCACTCACATTGTGTCGTGCGGCTACGCACACACCACTGCCAAACCTGCAGGACGTAATCAAGGCGGCGCAGCAGTGGTTCATGGCATGTGGTCCTGGCGCAGTGGCGGGGCTCGTGCGTGTGCTGGCCCAGCGGTGCTGCACGCCAGGCCTGGGGCCCGACAAGCCCATGCACTGCATCTACCTGGCAAACGACATCCTATTCAAGGGGTGAGTGGGCACGAGCAAGGGGCGCTTGCATCGTGGGGCATCCACGCAGTGAGCATGGTTAGCATTCATGCGGCAAGCCGTGGGTGAGGGACTTGCCACGCTCCAGAGCCCTCCGTCACTAATGCTCTGCCCTCTGTCTACACACAACAACGTTCATGGTGTTGCACAGGTTGGCGTCGCGCCCTTCCGGTGCCGCCCCCTCCTCTGACGCCATTGCCGTGGCCCTGCAGGCAGTCATGCCCTGCATGCTGGCAGGCACTTACCTGGCAGGAGCAAGGGCACCAGAGGTGGGTCGTGCTGTCCTGACGCCTGCCCCGCCTGCACCTGGTACTCACCACCTGCAGGGATACTGGCCGGTGGCTGTGCTGTGCTTCCCACCTCTTACCTAAGCAAGGGAGCACGCTCACCCCACCACCGCCCTCTGTGCCACCTGTGTGCTCATCATCAGGTGATGGAGCGCCTGATCAAGATCATCACCCACTGGACCGAGCGCGGCGTGTTTGACGCCGCCGCCACCGCCGTCATGCAGCAGGCAATCACCACCATTGACAACCCACCTGCCGCGCTGGCCGCCGTCCTCGCCCCGCCCCCCGCCACCGCACCCCCCCAACTCGCCTACGCACCCGCACCGCTGCAACCAGGGGCACCTCCTCAGTACCCTGTCCCCACCCCACAGCCCACAGCCCCACAGGTCCTGCCCTGGGGCGCACCCGCACCCGGCGCACCACTTGCCCCCGCACCAGGCCAGCCCCCAGCCCCCTGGGCAGCACCCGGCGCAGCACCCGGCCAGCCCCCCATGGTGTACCCACCCGGCCAGCAGCCCACCGCCCCCCCCTGGGCCGCACCAGGCGCCCCCATGATGATGCCACCCCCTGCAGCTGCACCCTACATGATGCCACCTCAGCCCTACATGGCCCATCCAGGCGCCTACCCACAAGGCATGGTCCCTCCCATGGGACACCCACACCCCATGGGACACCCTCCAGGCTCTGAGCCACCTCCCTGGGCCGCCGCCGCAGTGCCCATGGGTGAAGCACCATGGAACCACCAGGAGCGCCCACCCAGGGACAGGGGCGGCAGGCCTTACGGCAGAGGGGGCGGAGGCGTAGGGGAGCGCAGGCACGGGCGCAGGTCACGCAGCCGCAGCCGTAGCCGCCGCCGTTCGCGGTCGCGCTCCCGGTCCCGCTCACGTTCACGCTCCTCCTCCCGCTCCCGCCGTTCCTCCCGCAGCAGCAGCAGCAGCCGCAGCCGCAGCAGGGGGCGCAGCCGCAGCAAGAGCCGGAGCAAGAGCCGTAGCCGCTCACGCAGCCGCGGGCGGGACCGGCGGTCTGGTGCGGGTGGGGCCAACCGTCAGTCGCTCTTCAGCACTGGCCCAGTGGACCCCAACGCAGTGCGCAAGTATGACATTGCCGCATCACCCACCCGTGGCGGCGCGGGTGGAGGAGGTGTGAGCGGTCAGGGCACTGGTGCTGGTGACCAGCCGGAGCCGGTGAGTTCCTTCAGCTTCCCCCCTGGGCTGCTGCCTGAGCTGTGTCGCAAGAAGAAGGAGTCTGGCGCCCGGCCGTACGAACCACTCATGCAGGAGGAGGTCGAGGCCATGGGTGAGTGGGTGCGGGTGAGGCACCCTACGGTGGGCCACACACACACCACCACCACCACGTACGGGTGGGCGTGTTGGCATGGGACAAGGCATGAGACGCTTGCTTGCCTGGACGCACTGCTGCATGTATGTGCGTGCACTGCCTGCGTTGCGCCACGCTTGTCCCTTTGTAGAGGCACCATGCGTCGTGTGCTCGTGTCCTTCACCCTGGTGTGTGCGCCCCTTGTCGTGTTGTGTCGTGCCCCTGCAGGCCTCCCACCGCCCCCCCGCAAGGACGAGTACCTTGCCCGTCGCCTTGAGCGCTTCCTCGCGGAGATGAGGGACTACCGGCCCGGACTCACACGGGCCGACGTGGAGGACCCAGGGCACAGGTGAAGGGGGGTGTGGCGTGGTGTGGTGTGGGGCAGGAGCACTGTCAAGCGCAGTGTCATGAGCAACAGCAACCTGGGTGTGCAGGTTGTGCGAGTGCGTGAGAAGGAGAGTGCTGAGGCGTGCCCCGTGCTGCCGTGCTTGTTGTTGTTGTGCAGTTGGCACCGTCAGCGTCTGCGCAAGGAGATGGAGGAGGACCCCGAGGGGCTGAGGCAGCGCTGGTGGCGGGGTGGGGGCCGCAGGGGGGGCATGGGCGGGCGCGGCGGAAACGAGGGGCGCGTGCACGCCGACGGGACCTTTTCGGGCAGCGGCGGTATGTACGCGGGCCTGGGCACGCACGTGGTGGAGAGCGCTAAGGCCATGCTTGGGGGAGGTGGGGGCGGGGAGGGAGAGGGTGGCGCCAGGGGCCTGGGTGCCACGGAGGGGGAGGGGGCTGCGGGTCAGGAGGGTCAGCAGCAGGGGGGTGGGGGTGGGGGTGGTGTGATGTCAGAGGAGGACCTGTACAACCTGTACCGCCAGAACCGGGCCAGTGGGTACCACGCTATGATCATGGCCAACGCGGCGCGGTCACAAGGGGCCACGGGGGCACCCAGGCGACCACCCAGGGCCTGAGGAGAGGGCGGCGCATGGTGGTGGTGCGACTGCTCTTGCTGACTGTTGCGGTCTTGCCGTGTGCTGGTGTTGCGCTTGAACCATACATTGTATACACGCTTGCAGCACAGGGCCTTGCGCAGTGCTCTGATCAATCGATTGATTGTTGCCGGAACCCGGACTATATGCGTACCAACCTCCCTCACTGCGCTCCCCTTGCCTTGCCTTGGGCTCCCTGCAACCTACGGGCCCTCCTCCTCACTCGATGTGTCATCAGTGCCATCGTCATCATCGCTCTCATCAGCACAGCCAGCCTGAGACTCCTGTGCCGCAGCCATCAGATGCACCAGCCCCGCGCGCTCACGCCCCAGCAGCAGGGCAAGGGATGCCCTCAGCCCAGGTGGCAGTTCGGGCGCATCACTGTCCGCCTCTGGTTGCTGCAGGACACGCAGCACGTGGTCATACAGCGCCAATCGCGCATCATCAGCCTCCGGCACGGCTTGCTCGGCATCAGCTCCATCATGTTGAGGTGCATCAGGCGCCACTCGGAAGACCGCTGGCTGGCTGCTCATGCGGTCGCTAGGCACGAAGCCATAGCTGAACAGCCACCCTGCGCCAAGCAAAAAGGGCAGGGCAAGCACATTCAGCGTTGAGAGTGAGTGGCAAGCAAAGAGATGTAAGCAGTGCCATGGGCAAGCGAGAGCGTACCAGCATCGTGTGCGTGCGAGCTGTACACCCAGTGCAGCTCCTGATCAGGCGCCAGCTGCTTGATGGACCAGCACTCGAACGCCTGCCGCTCCCCAGGTGCGGGGCCGTCACCACCCTCAGTGGCACCCTGCACATCTTCTGCATCCTGCAGTGCACAGCGAGAGCCACAGATTATGCAAGAGGGCGTGCACGCGCCACTACGCTCGCAAAGCACAGCGCAGCGCACGGTTGCAGGCTGCTTGCTTACCTGCGTGCGCGCCATGCACATGACGTTTGGCGGGGCGTGATGGTTGATGAAGTCGAATCCTGGCACCAGCGTGGGGCCAGCCCACAGGTGTATGGCCCTGGTCCACGCCACGCCTTGCGCCCAGCACGCCAGCGCACTGCTGCCCAGCTGCTCCAGTGACGCCTGTGCGCCCAGCAGCGCCTCACCACCCGCCTCCCCACCCCTCAACGCCTGCACCAGGCCCGATGCATCAGCCACGCTGGCGGCCAGAGCATCCAGCTGCTCACGCAGGGCTGCAGTGGCCGACGGGGACGGTTTGACGGTCGCCAGCAGGTGCTGCACTCGCATCTTGACCGCTGTTAGGATGGCACCTGGGGACGGTTGCTGGTGATGGTGCGTGGTAGCGTCTAGCAAGGGCTCCAGGACCCACAAGGCTGGCAGCACCTGGGCCAAGGCTGCAGGGCTGGGGAGGCACGCCAGGTAGAGCCGCCACAACGAGGACGCGGGTGATCCGTCCCCAGCGCCCTCCTTGAGCCTCTGCTGCAGCTGGACAAGGTGCGATGCCAGGGCAGCGGTGCCTGCTCCCACCGCCGTGTGGCCCTCGGGTGTGGGCGGTTGCTGTGGCGGCTCGACCATCAGCGCCCTGGGGATCCGGAGCAGCAGCTCATCCTTGGCCACAGGCGCAGCATGGGGTGAAGTGAAGAGGCCGAGTCCTCCCCACTCATCCCTGCGCGCTAGCAGCGCGTGGTGCACGTGCGCGCCCAGACGCCACGCCGCGTCTCCCCTCAGCCAGGCTAGGAGCTCTTGCGCCTGTGCCAATTGCATATCGCCGTCATCATCAGACATGCGCCGCGCTGCCGACTTGCCGCGCTTGCTGCTTTCGCCGCAGTTGCCATGCGCGTACGGCAGGGTCTGCGCCGCGACTTGGCGAACGATCGCTGGAGCGTGCCAAGGCAGGTTCGAGCCCAAGTGTAGCCTGCTAAACCTAGCCCGAGGAAGAGCAGCGTCGTGATTGCGAGCAGCGAGCCAGAGGGAGCCGGAGGCGACATCAGCGCGATGCGCTCGGCAGCAGCAACTCGCAGCGAGTGAAGGCATCACAGTAGCCATGACGTGGGACGTCGTGCCTGCGGGCGCTCCTGCGCCTGGAGGAGACCCCTTCGCCAAGCCGCTGCACACTCAGGAGCACCCGCTGGTCTGGGTGCTGCAGGATGTGCAGCGGGGCAAGCCTTCAGACGTGAGTGCGAGACCACGTTTCCTGGCCCATTCTGCTGCTCGCCTGGCCGCGGTCTTGCTTGTGCACGGCAAGGGGGCAGAATGCAGCCCCAGCGGCACACAGCAAACGAGCAGCAGACTGATCAGCGTGCGTGCCATTTATCCATCGCAGTTCGCCCATGCTCGCGAGCCTGCCACCGTGCGCGAGGTGGTGGAGAACTTTGCTCGCAGCCATGAGAGGCGCATGGCACACAAGGTGCGTGGCACGGTAGAGGCGGCATTGGGCAGTGGGGCAGTAGCAGTGCCTGATATGCTGGGCAGTGTGGCTGTGGCTCAGGCAGTGCGGGCGGGTGCGGGCACCCGATGCTGCTGCTGCCGGCGCAGATGGTGGAGCAGCGCCGCAAGCTGCCCCCAATGGTCAATGACCGCGCCCTCTTCACCAAGGCAGCGCCCTTCAACGACAAGGAGGACCCATTCTACCACTCGCCGTCGAACCGCATTGGCAACAACTACAGCCCGCAGTCCATGGTGGCGGCAGCGGTGCTCTTTGAGCAGTTCCCACAGGTGCGACACGCAGCAGGGGCCAGCAGCAGGGGCAGCATCAGCGCAGCATGCACACAGCACGTGGTCCTGCATGACTGGTGATGATGCTGAGTGTGGCAACGGGCCGTGATGTGCGCGTGCCCCCACAGGACCCCAAGGCCCCCCGTACGCGTGGGCGGCTGAGTGACGTGCGCGCCACCATGCACGCCAGCAACAAGCCCATCAGCCCGCGGCCGCTGCTCACCAACGGCGTGCGTGCGTCGGGCGACCAGGGGCTCATCCCCAGTGGTGCGGGCACCAGCCCCCCGCGTGGCGCTGGGCTCAAGCGTGCGTCCCCTGACAGCCCCCTGGAGGGTGATGACGGGGAGGAGGGGCCCCTGGAGCTGTACGACGCCGGGCGCAGGCGGGGGGGCAACCCCAAGGCGGCGAGGAGGGCCCTGGACAGGCAGGACCCCTCACAGCTGGCGGACGCCATTCTCAGGTGCGGTGGGCTGGGCCTTGCTGGTGCCGCACACATAGCTATGTCAGAGGGTCGGCACGACGACGGTGTCATCACAAGGTGGCGTGCCCAAACCCGCCAACCTGCCATGCAGGTACCATTACTACATGGAGCTTGGCATTGACGCCGGCAAGCATGTGGCCCCATTCCGCGAGGCGTGGGCCGCCAACGCGCTGGCCCTGGTGCCCCCCGACCCACCAGCAGGCGTCAGCGGGGACTTTTACGACACGCTGCTGCACAGCTCCCTCGAGGAGATGGCGGCAGAGTACGTGGCCAGCCAGAAGCGGGCCATCGTCAACTACGTGTGCCGCAGCAGCGTGGAGCGTGAGCGGCTGGGCCTGGAGGCACTGGAGCCCCTGCTGGCGCTGCCCTCCCCGCTGGATGAGGCACACGTGGCCGTGGTGCACCGGGAGCTGCCGCCCTCGTGGCACCAAAACGTGGAGACGGCAAGGGAGGAGATTGCGTGGACGCTGCAGACGCTGAGCGCCAACGCGCTTGAGCTGTCGCGCCTGTGGCAGGTCAGCGGGTTTGACCGCGTGCTGCTGGTGGACGTGACCAAGGGGGACTTCATCAAGCAGCTGCCCATGCAGGTGAGAGGGGCACACAGTGAGGGGGGGCGGTGCACTGAAGCGACTTGGAACAGGGACACAACGAGGCAAGGCATGCATCCTCCCAGCTGTGCTGAAGCTCAGGCTGCACGCAGGCTCTCTAATCGCCACCATCTTGGTGCTGCCCGCCGCGTGTGTTGTGCAGGCGAGTGCGTTCCAGCTGTACCAGTCCGAGGTGGGTGAGGTGGTCAAGAGCCAGTTGTGGACCAGCTGGGCACCCAAGAGTGTGGAGCTCTTCAACCGCATCCCACCCGTCTTCATCAACGGGGACTCTGACGCGTACTACCGATCAGTGGCAACGCTGCAGAGCAACCAGCTGCGCTCACTGGTGACCCGCTCACTCGACTCGTGAGTGTCATCATGGGATGGGAAGGACAGGGGTGCACTGTGGCAGGCACTGCAGGACAGGAGCATGGGTGCCCAACAAGCCACACCCATAGCGGCAGTGCAGGTGGCTGGCAAGCTGCAGGCCTCTGACTCTGTGTGAGTGAGTGTGCGTGTGTGCACACATGCAGGTACGTGTCCTTCTTCGCCCAGCACCCACCCGTGGACCGTGCCGACCCGCAGCAGGACCAGCTGCCCTGGTCGCGTCCCCCCGTCTTTGTGCTGGACCTGGTGGAGCTGGAGGGTCAGCCCTCCTTCAAGCCCACCTTCACAGAGTGCGAGCAGGTGGTGCAGAGCGTGCTGGACAACCTCGTGCTGTCGGTGGCAGGCCTGCCACGCATTGGCTCCAACGTGAGTGGGGCCACCACCACGTACGGCAGCACGGTGGACCGCAACGGAGCGACAGGCGTGTCGCCCTCAGCCTCCATCTCCACCACCTCACTCACTGAGGACAGCGTCGTGCGCGCACGCAAGGTGGGTGGGTGGATGGGTGCCTGAGGTAGGGCTAAGGGCAGGTGAAGGGACGGGGTGGGAGGGTGCAGGTGAGGCAGGCTGACAGGAGGGCGAGGCTGGTTGTGCTTGGACACATGAGCTCATCCCAGTCCTCTGCTCCCCATGTTGCCCCTGCAGGCGGTGCGGTCCATCATGGAGGGTGCCCAGGTGGCCCCCCGCAAGCTGGCGGCCCTCTTTGACGAGTGGATGTACCTCATCGGAGAGGAAGTGGAGCTGTTTGTGCGCGGTTTCTCAGAGCGCCAGCCGCCCCCCTCGCTGGAGGAGTACCAGGCGGAGATTGACAAGCTGCAGCACGCGGCACACACCACACGCAACCTCTGCTGTGACGAAGTCCGCACTGGTGAGCGCCTGCACTGCATCATGAGGAGGCGTGCATGGGGAGCATGTGCCGTTCAGCACACATGCTATGGTCCCAACTAGTCGCACCCTCCTTAGCCTGGTGCCCTTGCCCTGTCGTTGTTGATGGCGTGCAGGCCTGTACACGGTGCGTTGCCGCGCCTTCAAGGAGCTGCTTGCTAGCAACGCCGAGTCCCTGGTGCGCAAGCTGCTGGACCAGGTGCGCGCCAGCGGGCGTGTGAGCAACATCAAGGTGCACGAGGAGTACGCGCTCATGGGGGCCGAGGTGATGAAGCCCAGCCACACGGGCGAGGAGGTGCTGGCGCTCAAGAAGCTGATCCAGCGCAGCGTGGCGGACGGGGAGCGGCTGAGGGACGCCATCGCGCAGAACAAGGCCAGGGACGACTTCCTCGTCTCACACAGGTGCGGTGCTGCTACCCTACCCTAGGCGTGGCAGGGAGATGGGCGGGTGAGTGCATGATGGAGTGCAACGGGCCGCACTTGCTGCTGGTGTTGCTCTCACGTTGGTGTATGTGGTGACTGGGTGCGTGCAGGTACGCGCTGCCTGAGGAGGACTTTGAGACGGCCATGCGCGCGTACGAGTGGCCCAAGAAGGTGAGAGCCCACTGGGAGCCAGTGCACTAGCCAGCTTGGAGCACGGGCTGTGTGATGCTGCGTGCCTGCGTGCAGTCTGCTTTGTGATGCGTTTGCTCATGTTGTGGTGTGTGGCTGCGTGTACATGATGCGCGCAGATGCTGGACATCATGAAGGAGGCGACGACCAAGGCCAACAGCGAGCACAAGGAGTTCGAGCAGCAGCTCAAGAAGCGCCGCAAGGAGTTTGGCGAGCTGTTGGACAAGTACAGCAGCGAGGTTGAGAGCTACCACGCCAAGAGTGAGATGATCAAGCGCGACCAGATGAGCGCCGAGGTGTCGGAGCTGGCGGAGCAGCTCAAGGCGGCACAGGCCGAGTCCGAGTACATTAACGCACAGGAGAAGATGTTTGGCTGGGCGACCACCAAGTACGGCAACGTCTCAAAGGTGAGCGTGCCTAGGTTAATGTTAATGACCGTGACGCCTGCACACACGCGCCGCATGCGGCATGTCGCACTGGCTGACGCACGCACGCGGACACTGGGTGCTTGTGTTGTGCAGATGGTGACGACCCTGGAGCCGTACGTGATCCTGTGGAACACGGTGAGCCAGTTCTTCGACAAGTTCTCCACCTGGATGAACGGTCCCTTCTACAAGCTGGTGCCCGAGGACGTCGAGGGAGAGACGGGCGACGCCTTCCGGCGCCTCTACAAGCTGACCAAGTTCTTCTCAGGCCAGTCGGGGTCCGAGCCGCGCGCCGGGCCGCTGGCCGTGGCCGAGGAGGGGCGTGCCAAGGTGACGGCGTTCCAGGACCACCTACCCCTCATCGCCGCCATCTGCAACCCCGGACTCAGGGACAGGCACTGGCAGGTGCGTGGCGTGTGTGAAGGGGGTCTAGGTTTGGGGCTGCCTCCTCCAAGTTGTTGAGCAGCTGGGGGTCACCAGCCGGCCGTCAGACTTGTTGTGCCGTTGAGGGCTCACCTGACAGCAAGCTGCCCTCACCCGTGGTGCCTCACCTTTGCAGGCGCTTGCCGAGGTGGTTGGCTTTGAGATCAAGCGTGACGAGGTGACGAGCCTCAAGCGCCTCCTGGACCACGACATTGCCTCTCACCTCCAGCGCATCACGGAGCTGAGCGACCAGGCGTCCAGGGAGTGGTCGATTGAGAAGGCGCTTGAGAAGATGAAGACGGACTGGGAGGGCCTGGCCTTCGAGCTGGGTCCCTGGAAGGAGACGGGCACCTTCATCCTCAAGGGTGGTCCCGTGGACGAGGCGCAGGGCCTGCTGGACGACCACATCGTCAAGAGCCAGGCCATGACGGCCTCGCCCTTTGCCAAGCCCTTCATGGAGACGCTGGGGCCCTGGGAGCGCAAGCTGGTCCGCTTCCAGGTACGTGGGGCAGCTGGGGACCGCTGGGGCTGCTGAGTCTGTGGGGCTGGGGGCGCTGGGCCGCCTCATCCACTTACCCAGAGTGCTGCTGCCATTGCGTACCCACCTCTGCAGGACATCCTGGAGCAGTGGCTCAAGTGCCAGGGCAAGTGGCTGTACCTGGAGCCCATCTTCGGCGCCGAGGAGATCATGAAGCAGATCCCGCGCGAGGGTCAAGCCTTCCGCGACATGGACGCCATCTGGCGGCGCATCATGAAGCGCGTGCACGAGCAGCCGCTCATGATGTCGGTCGCCGACGTGCCCGGCCTGCTGGAGGAGCTGCAGCAGAGCAACCAGGCGCTCGACATCGTCGAGAAGGGTGAGTCGCGTCGCGCCGAGGCGACCGGTGTCTCCGGGTGTCGCGGGTTGTGCGGTGTCAAGGTTTGGACGTCACGGCTGACGGGTTGCCTCGTCTTCGGCCCTCGTCCGCGCGCAGGCCTGAACGACTTCCTCGACACCAAGAAGATGGCGTTCCCTCGTTTCTTCTTCCTTTCCAACGACGAGCTGCTCGAGATCCTGTCCGAGGCCAAGGACCCGCTCAACGTGCAGCCCTTCGTCAAGAAGTGAGTCCGCTTGCTCGAGGCCGCTCTGAGTGTGGGCACCGTGCAACACACGCAGCTCGCGGCCGGACCCGCTCACGCGATCGTCCCCGCCCACTCACCCCGTCCTGCGTGCAGGTGCTTCGAGGCGGTCAAGGAGCTCACGTTCGAGCAGGACGGCGAGATCAGCGGGCTGGTGAGCGTCGAGGGCGAGAAGATCGGGTTCGTCGACCGGGTCAACCCCGCGTCCACCGGCGCTGTGGAGCGGTGGCTGCTCGAGGTCGAGTCGGCCATGCGGCGCACGCTGCACAAGGTGGCCGGCGAGGCGCTGCAGGCCTACGCGCGCGGCGAGCGGTCCCAGTGGATCCTCGAGTGGCCGGGTCAGCTGGTGCTCAACTGCTCGCAAGTGTACTGGACGCGCGAGGTCACCGAGGCCATCAACTCGGGCGGCAGCTCAGGCCTCGCCAAGTACGCCGAGCAATGCACGCTGCAGCTCAACAAGATCGTCAACTTGGTGCGAGGACAGCTCACCAGCCTGGAGCGTGCGACCTGCGGCGCGCTCGTGGTGATCGACGTGCACGCGCGCGACGTGACGGCCGACATGGCGCACAAGGGAGTGGAGGACGTGCGCGACTTCAACTGGTGCGTGGGCGCGCTGCTTGATTCGGTGCAGTGCCTCGCTGCGTGTCTTGCTGCGGTGACCTCGCGCCCTGCCGCCTGCCCCTCATCCGCTTTCCCACCCACTCATGCAGGGAGAGCCAGATGCGGTACTTTTGGGAGTTCCACGAGGCCCCTCCCAGCGGCACGCACCCCCAGGAGACCATGGTGGTGCGCATGATCAACGCCGAGGCGCTGTACGGCTACGAGTACCTGGGCAACAGCGGGCGCCTGGTCATCACGCCCCTCACTGACCGCTGCTACCGCACGCTCATGGGCGCCATCCACATGAACCTGGGTGGTGCGCCCGCTGGCCCTGCTGGTACGGGCAAGACTGAGACGACCAAGGACCTGAGCAAGGCCCTGGCCATCCAGTGCGTGGTGTTCAACTGCTCTGACGGCCTGGACTACAAGGCCATGGGCAAGTTCTTCAAGGGCCTGGCGTGCTCGGGCGCCTGGGCATGCTTTGACGAGTTCAACCGCATTGAGCTCGAGGTGCTCTCAGTGGTGGCGCAACAGGTGAGCAAACCTTGAGGTCTAAGTAAAGGGTGAAGCAGACAGGCCTGGTGCCTTGATGAGCTGCAGGTGCTTAGTCCTGCCACCCTAACCACGCGCGCGGTTGTGCTCGCTTGGCACTTGGCGCTCCCAGGTGCTGACCATCATCCGCGCCAAGGCCGCCAAGGTCAAGACGTTCATGTTCGAGGGCATTGAGATCCGCCTGGTGCCCACGTGCAACGCCTTCATCACTATGAACCCTGGCTACGCCGGGCGCTCAGAGCTGCCCGACAACCTCAAGGCGCTGTTCCGGGACGTGGCCATGATGGTGCCCGACTACGCCATGATTGCCGAAATCATGCTCTACTCGTACGGCTACCTGGAGGCGCGCTCCATGGCGCGCAAGCTGGTGCAGACGTACCGCCTTTGCTCGGAGCAGCTGTCGTCGCAGGACCACTACGACTATGGCATGCGCGCCGTGATGAGCGTGCTGCGCGCGGCGGGTAACCTCAAGCGCTCCTTCCCCGACGCCGCAGAGGTGCGCTGGCCTTTGTATAGTGCGGGTGTGGGCGTGCTGAGGGTGCCAGGTGCTGTACATTCGATGCTTGATGTGAGGCTCACCAGCTGTGCACTTTACCCAACACCACGCCCGCCTCCACCACCCGCGCTGCCATTGCAGGACGTGTTGATGCTGCGTGCCATCAACGACGTCAACCTTCCCAAGTTCCTGGACCAGGACGTGCCCCTCTTCAACGGCATCCTGTCGGACCTGTTCCCCGGCGTCTCGTTGCCGCACGTCGACTATGACAACATGCGCGCCGCCATCATTGAGAACTGCCACAAGAACAATTTGCAGCCGCTCGAGAGCTTCATGATCAAGATCATCCAGCTGTACGAGATGATTGTGGTGCGCCACGGCCTCATGCTGGTGGGCCAGAGCTTTGGCATGAAGACGTCGGCGTGGCGCATCCTGCAGGCGGCGCTCACCGACCTGCACAAGCATGGGCTCAACAATGAGTTCGCCACCAAGACGTACGTGCTCAACCCCAAGTCCATCTCCATGGGACAGCTCTACGGGCAGGTGCGTGGTTGCCTTTGTCTTGGCGCCACCTTTGCTGCTGGTGGAGGGGTGGAAGGGGTGGAAGGGGCATGGCCTGGACTGACGCTCAAACTCCACACTTGCACCGTGCTGTCCCGTCCCCACCCCGCAGGAGGACCCCGTGTCCAAGGAATGGACGGATGGCGTGCTGGCCGTGCTGTTCCGCAATGCCGCGCGCGACACGAGCCCCGACCGCAAGTGGCTCATCTTCGACGGGCCCGTGGACGCGATTTGGATCGAGAACATGAACACGGTGCTCGACGACAACAAGAAGCTCTGCCTCAACTCCGGTGAGTGCGTCTGCATGCTCCTGGTGGCAGGTGGCTGGCCAGTCATGCGCCGGTGTTTCGCCCGGCCTGGCGCCTGCGACGCTGACGGTGTGCCCGCCTCGCAACCTGCGCTGCCCGCGCGCAGGCGAGATCATCGCGATGCAGGGCCTGATGAACATGATCTTCGAGGTGGCGGACCTCGCCGTCGCCTCCCCTGCCACCGTGTCTCGTTGCGGCATGGTGTACGTCCAGCCCGACCTGCTCGGCTGGCGTCCCATCATGCTCAGCTGGCTGAGCACGTTGCCGGCGGGCCTCAACGAGCAGCTGCGCGCGCTCACCGCCAGCCTCTTCGACTGGCTGGTGCCGCCCATGCTGCGCGTGGCGTTCAAGCAGGTCCGCAGCCCGCTGCCGATGCAGGAGATCAACCTGGTCTGCTCGTGCATGCGGCTGCTGCACGCGCACTTGGACGAGTTCGGCGGCGACAACCCCACAGCCGTCAAGGAGCTGAGCGAGCAGCAGCAGGCCAACTGGGTCACGTCGCTCTTCCTCTTCTCGCTGGTCTGGTCCGTGGGCGGCAACACGGACGACGAGGGCCGCAAGCGATTCGACGCGACCCTGCGCCGCGTGCTCGCCAACGACCCACCGGCTGAGCTGCGCCAGTGGATCACCGGCCAGCCGGTCAAGGTGACGACGCCCTTCCCCGAGGGCAAGCTGGTGTACGACTTCATGTTCGACAAGGAGCGCGGCAAGTGGGTC
The DNA here is from genome assembly GCA_004335735.1 of Chlorella sp. KRBP. Taxonomy (NCBI): domain Eukaryota; kingdom Viridiplantae; phylum Chlorophyta; class Trebouxiophyceae; order Chlorellales; family Chlorellaceae; genus Chlorella; species Chlorella sp. KRBP. Next base: position 18,634 of record QAXK01001896.1, read on the forward strand.
GCGTGGATGGACACGCTCGAGAGCAAGGCGCTCGACCCTGAGGCCGAGTACTCGACCATCATCGTGCCCACCGTGGACACGGTGCGGTACACGTACCTGCTGGACAAGCTCGCGGCGCACAACATGCACGTGCTGTTCGTGGGCCCCACGGGCACGGGCAAGACGGTCTACGTCAAGCGCCACCTCCAGGAGGGCCTCCCTTCGCAGTTCACCAGCATGTTCATGACGTTCAGCGCGCAGACCAGCGCCAACATGACGCAGGACATTATTGACGGCAAGCTGGACAAGCGGAAGAGGGGCGTGTTTGGGCCGCCTGCCGGCAAGAAGATGGTCATCTTCGTGGACGACCTCAACATGCCACAGGTGCGGCTCGGGCTTGGGGTTAGGGTAGGGTTCGAGCTGGGGCTACCGTGCCTTCCCCAGCGTGCTACGTCCCCTATGTGAACGTCCTCTTAGCCTCACGCCATCCTTGTGGCCGACCTCACCCTGGGCACAGGTGGAGGAGTACGGCGCCCAGCCTCCCATTGAGTTGCTGCGTCAGTTCATGGACCACCAGGGGTGGTACGACCGCAAAGAGCTGGCCTTCCGCAAGCTGGTGGACGTGCAGTTCGTGGCCGCCATGGGTCCTCCGGGCGGGGGCCGCAACAGCGTCACCAACCGCTACCTCCGGCACTATTCGGTGGTCTCCGTCACGCAGTTCGACATGGACAACCTCGGGTGAGTGCGCTCCTGCAACGTGCCATAAAGCTGTGTGCTGCTACTCAGGCCGGAAGCCAACAAGGCGAATGTCCTCACACGTGTTGTGCCCACACTGCACTTGCTCACCGACCTACTGCAGGATCATCTTCACGACCCTGGTTGACTGGTGGGTGAAGAAATTCAACTACGGCCAGGCCATCAGCAAGCTGAGCAAGGCGCTCGTGTCGGCCACCCTCGAGGTGTACTACCTGGCCCAGGCACAGCTGCTGCCCACACCCACAAAGAGCCACTACACCTTCAACCTGCGCGACGTATCAAAGGTCTTCCAGGTCAGTGGACTAATCCGCTGGAGCAGTGTCGGATGGACAGGGGCACCAGGTGCAAGCGTGGTGTGGCGAGTGCACACGGACCTGCACACAGGGCCTGACCAAGGCGGGTGGTGCCGTGGAGGACGGGCTCCAGCTGGTGCGCCTGTGGACGCACGAGGTGCTGCGCGTCTTCTACGACCGCCTGGTGGACGACCAGGACAGGCTGTGGATCGGCACGCAGCTCACTGACCTCACAGAGAAACACTTCAAGGAGAAGGTGAGCGGGCTACCTAGGTCGCAGTGGGACACAAGCGCAGTCCGCCGTCATGCCACTCCCCCCACGCACACGTGCCTTGACGCTCCCTGCCCCTCCTTGTGTGCGCCCCAGGTGATGCGCGTGCTGAACGTGGAGAAGCTGGACGACTCTACCGTGCTGACCGCGCTGCGCGGCCTCATGTTTGGCGACTTCATGGTGCCCGGTGCCGACCCCAAGGTGTACACGGAGATCAAGGACCAGGGCACCATGATGCGCGTGGTGACAGAGTACCTGGCAGACTTCAACGCCACCAGCAAGAAGCCCATGCACCTGGTCATCTTCCAGGTCAGTGGTGTGCTCCGTGCACACAAGGATAGCGCGTGAAGGTGTGTGTGTAGAGCCTGAGTGCGAGGCTGAGTGTGTGCTGTGCTGCCGCGTGTCGTGTGCTGCTGTGCAGTTCGCCTTGGAGCACATCTCGCGCATTGCGCGCATCATCACGTCGCCCGGCGGCAACGCGCTGCTGGTCGGCATGGGCGGGGCGGGGCGTCAGTCCCTCACGCGCCTGGCCGCCTTCATGGAGGTACGCGGGTGCTGCCGATTAGGGAGCACATGATGAGTGCAGCAACGTCTCCAGCCCGTGTTTTGGAGCAGGCTCGCTCACTCCCTGTCGCTCGTTGCGTGCACACAACAGGACTATGAGGTGTTTCAGATTGAGATCAGCAAGACGTACGGCAAGGTGGAGTGGGGCGAGGACATCAAGAAGGTGCTGCGCATGGCCGGAGAGGCCAACAAGAAGGTGAGAGGCCCCACCTATGTGCATCACTTCGTGGACAGTGCGCTTCCCACAGCCTCACCCAGCCGACCATGGCCATGTGCTGACCGATGGCCTACCTCCCTGTCATTTGTTGTCCTGCGCAGGTGGTCTTCCTGTTTGCCGACACCCAGATCGTCAGCGAGTCGTTCGTGGAGGACATCAGCAACCTGCTCAACACGTACGAGGTGCCCAACCTGATGCAGAACGCCGACCTGGTCACCATCTACGAAAACATCCGCACGCGCGCCAAGCAGGCAGGCATGGACGGCAGCAAGGACGCACTCTACAACTTCTTTGTCCAGGAAGTGCGGCGCAACATGCACATTGTGCTGTCCTTCTCGCCAGTGGGCGATGCCTTCCGTGAGCGCCTGCGCAAGTTCCCCTCGCTGGTCAACTGCACCACCATTGACTGGTGAGTGACGGCGAGTGCACGTGGCGCAGTGCAGGGCAAGCGCACTGTGTGCAGCAGCAGTGCCTCTACAGGTGTGTAGCTCATGGCCGTGCACTCTCACACTCTCACACTAGTGCCCCGCTTGCCCGTCCCTGTTGCTGCACAGGTTCACACGGTGGCCACACGACGCCCTGCACACGGTGGCCTCGTCCTTCCTCAGCTCCCTGGTGGGCGTGGACGACAATGTGTCAGCGGCGCTCCCGGCGCTCTGCGTGCAGTTCCACAACTCAACGCACGAACTGGCGCAGCGCTTCCTGACGCAGCAGAGGCGCAACTACTACGTCACGCCAACCTCTTACCTCGAGCTCCTGCAGGTGAGGGAATGCAAGTGGCCCCGGCGCTGCTGTTGCACGGCACGCTGCCTGGTGCTAGTGGTGCGCCCCTCCCTGCCATGGCTCACCCTTGGTCACCCCCCGCCCCCTCCTGTGTTGACGCATGTGCAGACGTACAAGTCTCTGCTGGGCCGTCGGCAGGGTGAGGTCATGACCCTCAAGCGGCGCTACGAGGTGGGCCTTGAGAAGCTGCTGACCACCGAGTCGAGTGTGAGCGGCATGAAGGAGGAGCTCATCGCCCTGCAGCCCCAGCTCAAGGTGGCCGCCGAGGAGACGGAGAAGGCCATGGTGGTCATCACGCACGAGTCAGCAGAGGCTGACAAGGTCAAGCAGGTGGTGAGCAAGGAGGAGGCTGCGGCCAGTGAGGAGGCGGCAAAGGTCAAGGCCATCAAGGACGAGTGCGAGGCGGACCTGGCAGAGGCACTGCCACTCCTGGAGAACGCTCTTAAGGTGAGAGGATGGGAGCTGCTTGGCACAAGAACCTGGGTGTGTCTCTGCTGGGGTGCAACAGCCTCCTTGAGCCTGGTTCACCTCTCTGTTCCATCATGACTGCAGGCGCTTGACACGTTGACCAAGAATGACATCACCGAGGTCAAGGGCATGAAGAGCCCCCCTGCCGGCGTCAAGCTGGTGCTTGAGGCCGTGTGCATCATGAAGGGCATCAAGCCCGTGCGCGTCAAGGACGCACAGTCGGGCCGCATGGTGGACGACTTTTGGGAGGCGTCCAAGGGCATGCTCATGGAGGCGGACTTCCTGGGCTCACTGAGGGCGTACGACAAGGACCACATTGACGTCAACATCATCAAGAAGATCAAGGTGGGTTTAGCTCATGGCACCGAAGGCTGGCCTCCAGCTCAGTGCACCGCAGTGGGACAGCGGGGACCTGGCTGTGGCTCAGTGGCTCAAGGCGTGTTGCTTCTGCTGCTGCTCTTGTTGCGTCGCAGGTGTACGTTGAGAACCCCGAGTTCAAGCCTGACAAGATCAAGACGGTCAGCAATGCCGCCTACGGGCTGTGCTCGTGGGTGTGCGCCATGGAGGCGTACGACCGCGTGGTCAAGGTGAGGGCCTTGACGTGCTCGACAGCCTGGCTACCTCACAGGGCACACAGTGCAGTAGAGCAAGAGGACCAAGAGCGGTAGCACGCTGACCACGCGGCAGTCACCTGATGGTGCTCTCTGTGCCCCGCCCCGCTGACGTGCGCGCCCGTGTGCAGGTTGTTGAGCCCAAGCGTCAGAAGCTGTCCGAGGCCGAGGCCACCCTGAGCGTGGTGATGGGCGCGCTGCGTGAGAAGCAGGCGGCCCTCAAGCAGGTGCTGGACAAGCTGGCCGCACTGGACGCTGACCTGCAGGACAAGAAGAGGCGCAAGGAGAAGCTGGAGAGCGACGTGCACATGTGAGTGGGGCGCGTTTGGCTGGGGTGGGGACGGTGGTGCTGTGACCTGCTGCCCATGCTGCCCAGCATTCAGCACAAGCGTCACAAGCACCCAACATCGTGTGGGCTGTGCGTCATCATGGGTGCACGTGTGCAGGTGCACCGTCAAGCTGGACCGCGCTGAGAAGCTCATCAGTGGTCTGGGTGGGGAGAAGACGCGCTGGACGGCCGCGGCACAGTGAGTGGCGGCATGCCCTGGTGCTGGGGCTGCTGGGTGACACAAAGTGGTGTGCTCGTGGTGAGTGAGCCTTAACGAGCCGCGTGCTGCTGCTGTGCCCTGGTGTGCAGGTCACTGGGTGAGCAGTACGTGCGGCTGACAGGTGACGTGCTGCTGGCCGCGGGCCAGATTGCCTACCTGGGACCCTTCACGGCGGCGTACCGCAGTGAGGTGCTGCGCGACTGGGTGGCGGGCTGCCAGGCCAAGGGCATCCCCTGCAATGACAGGTTCAAGCTCGAGTCAGTGCTGGGCAACCCCGTCAAGGTGCGTGCTGGCCTGGGAGGGAGCCTCGGAACGCAGCGCAGTTAGTTGTTGTGCAGCGCTCCTCATGTAGTTGGCGCTGCTCACGTGCGGCAGCGCACCTGCTTGTCCCATGGCCGTACGTGCAGGTGCGGCAGTGGAACCTGTGGGGCCTGCCCAAGGACGACTTTTCCACGGACAACGGCATTGCGGTGGACCAGGGCCGACGCTGGCCACTGTGCATCGACCCCCAGGGCTTGGCCAACAAGTGGATCCGCAACATGGAGAAGGAGGCGGGCCTGCTCACCATCAAGCTGACGGACGCCAACGTGCTGCGCACGCTGGAGAACGCCATCCAGTTCGGAAAGCCTGTGCTGCTAGAGAACGTGCTCGAGACGCTTGACGCCTCGCTGGAGCCGCTGCTGCAGCGCCAGACGTTCAAGCAGGGCGGGTCCTTGTGCATCAAGCTGGGTGATGCCACGGTCGAGTACAGTGAGGACTTCAAGTTCTACATCACCACCAAGCTGCGCAACCCACACTACGCGCCAGAGGTCTGCACCAAGGTCTCGCTGCTCAACTTCATGACCACGCCAGAGGTGCGGAGGGTGGGGGGGAGCGGGGGAGGGAGAGAGAGTGGAGCTCTGGTTTCAGGCTAGGGTTGCCCAACCTAGGGTTGCTACCCGTTCCACCACCTTGCACCCACCGCGCCTGCTCCCTTGCACTCGCACTCGTTCGCGCCTGCAGGGCCTCGAGGACCAGCTGCTGGGCATCGTGGTGGCCAAGGAGCGTCCCGACCTGGAGGAGGAGAAGAACAAGCTCATCATCACGGGAGCGGAGAACAAGCGCAAGCTCAAGGAGATCGAGGACGAGATCCTGCGCGTGCTGAGCGCCAGCGAGGGCAACATCCTCGAGGATGAGGGCGCCGTCAACATCCTGCAGTCCAGCAAGATGCTGTCGGACGAGATCAGCGAGAAGCAGCACATCAGCGACGAGACCGAGGCCAAGATCGACGAGGCGCGCGCGGGATACAAGCCGGTGGCGCACCACTCTTCGCTGCTCTACTTCAGCGTCACGGACCTGGGCGCCATCGACCCCATGTACCAGTACTCGCTGCGCTGGTTCGTCGACCTCTTCGTGCGCGCCATCGCAGACAGCGCGCAGAGCGACGACCTGGAGGTGCGCCTGCAGTTGCTCAACGACCACTTCACCTTCTTCCTCTACCAGAACGTGTGCCGCTCGCTGTTCGAGAAGGACAAGCTCCTGTTCGCGCTGCTACTCGCCGCCAAGCTCGCCATGGACTCAAACCGGATGGACGCGCGGGACCTGCGATTCCTGCTCACCGGCGGCATCGTGAGTGGCTTGCTTGGCGGGGTGGTGGAGGGTACCTTGCCGCTGCGGGCGAACAAGAGACCGTGTGCACAGTGCCATGTGGCTGCGGCCAAGTTGTGGCTGACCTGCCTCGTTGTGCTGTCTCGCAGGCCCTGGGCGACCTCCCCGCTCCCAACCCCGCCCCCGACTGGATCAGCGACAAGATGTGGGGCGAGCTGTGCCGCGCCTCCGACCTTGCCCCCGAGACGGGGCGGTGGTCGGGGCTGTCCCAGCACGTGGCCGACAACCTTGCCGACTGGAAGGCCATCTACGACTCGGTGGAGCCACACACGCAGCGCCTGCCCGCACCCTGGCACGACAAGCTCGACGCCTTCCAGCGCATGCTGGTGCTGCGCGCCATCCGCCCCGACAAGCTCATCCCCGCCCTCACCACGTACGTGGCCGAGACCATGGGCCGCAGGTTCGTCGAGCCGCTGCCCTTCGCCATCGAGCCGTCCTACAACGACTCGTCCGCCACCACGCCCCTCATCTTCGTGCTCTCCCCCGGTAGCGACCCCATGGCCTCGCTGCTCAAGTTCGCTGACGACAAGGTGCGAGCGTGCGCTGGGGTGGGCGGGTGGGCAGGATCAGGCAGGTGGCCAGCTGTCAGGGTTGGCCTGCAACTCATCACGCGATGCCCTTCCATACACACGTGCAGGGCATCCGTGTGGAAAGCGTGTCCCTGGGCCAGGGCCAGGGCCCCGTGGCGCAAAAGTGGATAGACGCCGGCGCCGAGGAGGGCTTTTGGGTGGTGCTGCAGAACTGCCACCTGGCCAAGAGCTTCCTGCCCCAGCTGGAGCTCATTTGCGAGCAGCAGCTGGTGGAGGGCAAGGTGCACCGTGGCTTCCGCCTGTGGCTCACTTCCTACCCCTCCCCCATTTTCCCCATCTCCATCCTGGAGAACGGCGTCAAGATGACTAACGAGGCACCCAAGGGCCTGCGCGCTGGCCTGCTGCGCACCTACACGTCCGACCCCATCAGCAACGCCGAGTTCTTCACCGGCTGCGCCAAGGACGGCCCCTTCCGCAAGATGCTCTTTGGCCTGGCACTCTTCCACAGCATCGTGCAGGAGCGCCGCAAGTTTGGCCCCATTGGGTGGAACATCCCCTACGAGTTCAACGAGAACGACCTGCGCATCAGCGTGCGGCAGCTGCGCATGTTCCTGGACGAGTACCCAGAGATCCCCTTCGCCACCCTGGCCTACACGTGCGGCGAGTGCAACTATGGTGGCAAGGTGACGGACTCGCACGACAGGCACACGCTCATGACGGTGCTACAGGCGTACTACACCTCGGCATTGGTCACGGACCCTGAGTACAAGTTCAGCCCCAGTGGCGTATACTACGCGCCCGCCAGCGCCGACTACGCTGGCTACCTGGACTACATCCGGTCGCTGCCGCTCCTAAGCCAGCCCGAGGTGTTTGGCATGCACGAGAACGCCGACATCACCAAGGACCTGCAGGAGACCACGGCACTGCTCGAGGGGCTCAGCAGCACGCAGTCACGTGTGGGGGGCGCCAGCGGGGGCAAGAGCGCGGAGCAGACCATTGGCGAGGTGCGTGTGCGGGGGGGGGGGAAAGCAGGCCAAGCATGCGCCAGCTTGCTGGGATATCCATTCTGTTCCAGCAGCACCCTGCTCAACATTGGACGCATGCCGTGCTGCGCCACTCCTTGCAGGTGGCCGAGGAGATCCTTGAGCGCCTGCCGGCCAACTTTGACCTTGAGGCGGTTGAGATGCGGTACCCTCAGGACTACTTCAACTCGATGAACACGGTGCTGGTCCAGGAGCTGGGCCGATTCAACGGCCTGCTGTCCATCATCCGCAGCAGCCTCATCAACCTGGGCAAGGCGGTCAAGGGCCTGGCGCTCATGAGCCAGGAGCTGGACGCCGTGGGGCGCGCGCTCTTCAACGGAAAGGTGCCGGCGCTCTGGCTCAAGAGGAGCTTCCCCTCGCTCAAACCGCTGGGGTCCTACATGAAGGAGGTGCACGAGCGCGTCGCATTCTTCCAGGTGAGGAGGTGGTGTGGGGCGCTGAGTGTGCACGTGCGGCAGTGCAGGATGGTGACATGGACGGTGGTGCTCGGTGCGTTGTGGGGGCCTGATGTGTGTGCCTGGCTCCCTTGCTGTGTGCGCGCAGGACTGGGTGGACTGTGGGTCTCCTGCCGTGTTCTGGATCAGCGGCTTCTTCTTCACGCAGGCCTTCCTGACGGGCAGCAAGCAAAACTACGCGCGCAAGTTCAAGATCCCCATTGACCACATCGACTTTGACTTTGAGGTCAAGGACCAGGAGGGCGATTGCGACGCGGCACCTCCTGACGGGGTGTACTGCAAAGGTGAGGAGGGCACACAGCTCAGGTGGGGAAAGCTCTGCTGCGCGTGCAAGTGCTAGCCAACTGGACGGCTCACTCATCTGTGGATGTGGTACGTGCTCGTGCGTGCAGGCCTGTTCCTCGAGGGGTGCAGGTGGGGCTACGACGTACATGAGCTGGTGGAGAGCGAGCCAAAGGTGCTCTACACGCCCATGCCCATCATCTGGATGGTGCCCCAAGAAACGTCCAAGTTCAAGTCCTACCCCAACTACAACGCACCCATGTACAAGACCAGCGAGAGGCGTGGTATCCTGTCCACCACGGGCCACTCAACCAACTTTGTGCTGGACGTGCGGCTGCCCAGCAACAGCAACTCACCGGCGCACTGGACGCGGCGCGGCGTGGCCCTGCTCACCAGGTGAGGCAGGCACCCCGCTGCGCACTGGGTGGATTGGCAGGCCTGGCACTTGCTGCAACCAGTGCGCTCACGTGCTGTGTGTTCCTTGCCGCATCCTCTTGCCTGCAGCTTGAACGACTGAGGACTCGGGACCTGCACCGGCTGCTGGGTCAAGCAACGTCGGCGTTTCTGAGTGACTAATGTGACTGATGTGTCGGACTCATTAGGTGTAGACACCCAGGAGTAGCCTTTGATGGTCGTCGCACGGTAGCGTAGAGCGCAGTAGGTGCGTGCATGTAGATTTTTTCTGGTTGGAGGTGCAAGTCTGAGTTGCTGACACAAGCCTCCGTCGCAGCACGTGCACAGCGCGCGACGCCACAGCTTGCAGGCTCCAAGGGCGCAATACAGCCGCAGCATGGTGAACATTCGCTCTTTCCATGCCGCTATAAGAAAGAATGCGCCGCCGCGTCGCTCAGTCAAGGTCAGGTCTTCATGTTTTTGGATTGGGTCAGTGACGCGACAGTCAGAGCCAAAGCTCTAGCTACCAGACATACTTGACGCCAGGCACTGGGTGCAGCGAGGCGTCTGCGGTCAGTTGCGCGCGCACCAGGGCACGCAGGGCCGCCTTGCCCCCCAGGAGCTCAGCCGCCTGCAGTGACTCGTGGTCCAGGAAGCGGTTGCTGTAGCGCTCGGCCAACGCAATGCACATGCCCACTGCCTGTATGCTGCCACCTGAGATCACCGAGTGAGCAGGGAGCAAGGTGCGCGATGAGAGCACTATGGCGCAAGCGCCATGACACCCTTGGGAGAAGCATGCGTCCGTGCAGTCCACGCACCTTTGGCGCAGCGTGCCATGTCCAGCAGGTGGAACGTCTCCATCTCGAGGCTGATGAGGTTGGGGTGCAGCTGGCACAGGCTGCTGATGAGCGTGTCGTTGTGGTCGTCAAAGTCGCCGCCCACCCGCCCCTGCGCAACACCACCAGCGGCACCACAACCATGATGAGCTTGTGATAAGCAGGCCGGCGCACTGCACATTGGCTACTCGCCTGGTGCCATGCCCCAGGGACACATGATGCACACCTGTGACGAGTAGAATGAGTCTGCCGAGGCGTTGAGTCCCTGCACCACGTGCTGGGGCCCCACCTGCGCCGCTGCCTCCTCCACCAGGATGCGTGCCAGGCCCTGGTCAGCACCCACGGGCTGGGAGGCGGCGTAGTGCGGCACCGCCCGCCCACCTGGCGCCTGCCTGCCCCACGCGTCAGGGTCACGCCTGCAGAGGATGCAAGGGGTCATCCACGACGACTTGGATGGTTGGTGGTGCCTCAGTGCACGTGCCGCCCCTCCATGGCAGCTTGCCATGTTGCCTCGCTCAGCCCTCACCCTGCACACGCACCTGACAGAGATGCTCCCTTGGCTGGCGATGAGCAGGTCCCCCAGCGTGGCGGGCGGCTGCACGGCGCCACATGTGCCCAGCCGCACAATGGCCATGTGCCCGTCCACCACGGCGCGGTTCTCACGCACGACAAAGTCCATGTTGGGCATGCCCATGTGGGTGCTCACGATGGACACGGGCACGCCTTGAAAGCGACCTGTGGGGTGGGCACAGACAGGGGCCACGCCGTGGGTTGCATGGAGCCACCTGTCGTGTCCCCCAGCTGGGCAGGTGCAGCTGTCCCCACCTGTGATGGTGAGGAATCCCCGGCTGGATAGGCGGGAGAAGAGCGGCCGCCCCGGTGCCGGGGGCTCCAGCAGCGTGGCCAGCAGCTGGGCGCGAGACGTGGAGCCTACGGACAGCAGCCGATTGGCCACCTCCCCGCGCTGCGCACGACAGCGTGCACACACCGCACAGCTCCTCTGGCGCACCCCACTCACGCACGCTCCCGCCCCATGGACACCTGCAGGCCATTCATGCACCCACTGCAGCTGCTCCCCGCGTTGCTGCTGGCACTGCTGGCCCAGACGCTTCCTGACCTTGGTGCCCAGGTGGTATGTCCTGCCCTCCGCATCCACGGGGAAGTTCGCGTTGCTGAAGCTCGCGTTGTCCAGGACCTTGGCCTTGGCGTCCGTGGTCGCGACGTTGCATCGCCTGCGAGCGCGCTCCGCTCACACAACCCCAGTCGAGGGGAGCCCAAGCGCCTCTGCCCACGAATCCTTGATGAAGCTGAGACTCACAGTCGCAGGGCTCGCCCTCCGAGCGTGCTGCTGCCAATGGCCTGCGCTCTGGGCTCGCTGGTGTGCTGTCTGAGGCTCGTCCGAAGGTGCACCACGCAAGGCGTGTGGCTGCGGGCTGCTGCATTGCTGGCACGGTTCTGCTTATGTTGTTTAAGCATCTTTCACTCTGGTCTGAGGGAGCATACGGCGTAGGCACGCTGACGCGGTCGCGAGGGCGGCCACATGGCACGACTCGCACGAATCAAGTAGCTTGCAACAGCTGCATCTTGTACACAGTCACGTCGCTACATTGGTACACCGGGTCCAGCTCAGAGGCGGCCACCTCCTCAACGTGCCAGAGCGCCTGCGACTGATCGCGGAACAACTGCTCGGCCCCGCGGTTGCGCCCGTGGGCCACGTACACTGTGCTGCCTGGTCCAGATGCCAGGCGCTGCAGGGATGTCAACAGGTCCGGGACCGCGTCGCGAATGTACATTATGTCTGCGCAATGCACCCGTGCGGCAGGTCGCTTAGGGTAGGCCAGGTGCATCCTCATACCACCTCCTTGAGAGAGGTAGAGGGGGAGAAGAGGAAGCAGGTCCTAAACTGATGAGCCTGCTGCGCAGTACGACGACGCCGTCTACATCTACTGCCCCTTCTTCTACACACAGAGGCCCACCCGCCGAACCCTGCGCGGATGCCCTGCAAAAGGTGGCGGCCCTCACCTGCCGCCAGCACCAGGTCAAAGGGTGGGTTGAGGGGCTGCACAGGCTCGCCCCAGGTGTGGGCTGCCACCTCCACGGATGAGCACCCGGGCACTGCAGGCACGATGCGTGGCAGGAGGGTGGTGGTCAGGTGCGGCACCCAGGGGCGGCGCCAGCCCCCCACACCAGCACAAGCATCGCTTAGAGGCAAGCCGCTCACAGTTCGCTTCCACGTTGCGGTGTATGAGGGGCAGGTTGGGCGCCAAGTCCGTGAGCACCACTCGCGCTGCACCCAGGCACGCCGCAGCAATGCCTGCGCCCGACACACAGGCGGGGCAAGTGCACAGCTGGTGCAACGCCTGGTGCAGCGGACAGACAGCTGCAGGCTCACCCCAGGCCAGGCCCCGCGCACCGACAAGCCCGCAGCCCGCACTCAGGTCGAGGCATGCCTTCCCCGCCACCAGCCGCGGCGCATGTCGTTCCAGGAACCTGGCCAGGACGATGGACGAGTCCCACACTGCGTATACATTGTCATGTGTGCTGCAGTTATCAGCTCACAGCGTGCGTCTGAGGCGGTGGAGACCGAAGCGTGCCGCCGCATCGACGCTGACCTGTGGACGCGAAGCCTTCAGCCTTGAAGGATGCCTGCTTGATGATGAGCTCCCTATTGGCCATCTTGTGCCGGTATGGCCGCTGAAAGCGGTCCTTGTCCGGCCTGCGCGCAGAGCCGGCACCGACGCGGGTTGCGTGCGGCATGCCGCCCACGCTGGCAAGCAGTGTCTACGCATCCTCACTCACAGGTGCTCACGCTTCCACGCCCATGCGCGCAGGAAGTGCCGGAGGTCCGCTTCCTGCGCGTCCGCTGCTCCACCGTCGCCCTCGCTGCGTTGGGCATTCGCTGACACTGCTGGCTGCTGCGACGGCGGCTCCTGCTCCAGCGCCTGCGTCCGAGAACGCTTCGTCGCGCGCTGCTGGTCGGCCATCCTTGGGGTGCCGATCAAGGTGAAGAGAGCGTTGCAGAATGATACGATCAGACGTAGAGAAGAGAGCACTGAGGGACTTTCAACCGGGGCGAGCCCTGGGGCGTGCGGCGGGCAAGGGCTAGGGTTAGCGTGTTGGCGTCGGCCCGTGCGGCGGGAAGAGAACCCCCACAACCCACACAGACGCCACACAGGCCAACCCCAGACCTCACCACAAGTTCAGCGCCTGCGCCTGCGTCCACGGTGGGACGCATTGAGCGCAGGCACGTCATAACACACAGCCCGTGACGCACACGTGCAGCAGCAGCAGGCGAAGCAGAGGAGCATGGTCCCCTGTTTCGCCTGTGCCGCTGGTGTGCTGCAGACCTGCCCGTGAGGACGCCCTGGCAGCGCCCTGACAACAGTAATCACGGGCACTCATCCACACGCCAGGTGCGCGCCAAGGTCCACCCTGCCCCTCTCACACTGTCACACACCACGCTACTCCTGGAGCACTTGCCAACGTGCGCTTGCGCACACCCACACTGCGTCCCACAATGGACGGTGAGGGTGCTGGCTGGCTCATGCGCCCAAGAGAAGCGCTGCTGTCGACGGTGAGGGAGGGACAGGGGAGGGATGACCTTGGGTCACCTGGCGTGGCTTGAGTGCCCATTAGCCTCATCCGCCCGTTTGGCAGTGCGCGCCTGCGGGTGTGGAGCCCACGACATGGTGCAAGTGAGCATGTGCGCAAGGTGGGACCCCGCCTCACCGCCTGCAACCTGACAGCATTGCCACTCACTGCCTCCGCCGCCTCCGATGCGGTCTAATCCAGTGATGCGTGGGCCAGTGCGTGGAGGTCCACGCCCGCCGCCGCCGCCCGGTCCGCCGCGCCCGTCATTCCGCTTGCTGAGCGCGCTCTGCTGAGCCTCAGGCGATATGAGCGTCGTGAAGCTGCATGCATGGCGCACAACACGTCACGCACACACGCTTCCGGTGAACGAACGGGTTCGGGGTGGCGCGCGCCAACTCCGGCAAGTGCCTCTGGACCCAGCAGCCCACTCACAAGAGCACCAGGAGCTCCCAGATGCTGGCGAAGAACCCAACGATGAGCGCCAGAACTCCCTGGCGCTTCTGCTGCACTGTGCCTGCAGTTGCGCGCGCCGCACGAGAACAGGTGTCCGCGCCTGGGACTCCTCTGCGCCCCAATTGGCAGCACCATGCTGACGGTTCAAAGGGCTGCGCGCACCTCTGCTGGAGATGTAGACCATTCCGAACAGTTGCGCGGGGCGAGCCTCCGAGAGCTGCGCCCACGCCTTGGCCCGTCCCGGGCTGGGAGCTCTCGGTTCGTGCAGGGAGGCCGAGCTCCGACTGCACGCAGCGTGTGCGGCTGTCTGCTCACACCCTCCTGCTCACGAATGCAAGCCGCATTGCCCATGCGGTGGTGCAGCGGAAGTGGCAGCACAGCAGGACTTGCATCCCAACGAATGCGCTGCCAGCACCAGCACCAACAGCACCGGCGAGCTGCGGCCTCGCCTGGGCCTGCGGCTCCTGGAGGGTGCCTGGCCTCGCTCTGGTGCAGCGCAGCAGCACGGCGATCGGCGAACAGTCTCAGCACCCACGTAGTTCGTCGCCGCCAAGCGCCCATCGCCAATGGCGCAGCAGGGGACTCACCCTCGACCTCAGGAGCAGGTTCTCAGACGACCACCTCAGAGCCAGTGGACCCAAGCAAGGCGGCCTTGCTAGCTCGGATTGCCAAGGCCAAGGCCTACAAGCAAGGGGGCCAGCAGCCAGGGGGCGATGGAGCTGCTGGCGCGCCGCCACCTCCGCCTGTTGTGGTGCCGCAGCAACGTCCCGCCACGGACTGGGGGGCCATGGCAGCCTTCCTGGAGTCAGGGGGCCGTGAGGGCCGTGGTGCCCCAGGGGACGGTGCGCCGGCGGTTGGCTCCACACCGCAGCCAGAGCTCACGACGGACCAGCGCGAGGTGCTGGAGCAGGTGCAGCGGCTGCGTGCGCAGCGGTTCGAGGCCAGTAAGGACAAGATGAGTGAAGACTTGAGCCCGATTGACAGCGACCTGGCGTCCATGATGCTCAACGCCACCCAAGCGCCCGAGCGCGGCAACGCCACGCAGGCGGCGCCCTTCCTGCGGTCTGTGCTCAGCGACGACAAGGAGACGGCCTCAAGTGCGGTGTGCTGCCTGCTGCCGACCTGCCTGAACCAGACTCTGCCACGCAGGAGTGTGTGTGGCGCATGATTGACCCCGCTATCGTGTGTGCTTCTTCGTTCTGCGCAGGCGGCCTGGACTCCAACATGCGCATGGAGGAGTTCACCATGGCCAAGGAGCAGCGCATCCGGCAGATGGGCGCAGAAATCCTGACAGTGGACCCCACCTACAGGGCGCAGGAGGACGAGCTGCAGGGCAGCGGACAGATTGTGTCCACCTCACGCACCACGGCCGCGGACGCACAGGCGCTGGGCCTGCAGGGGCCTGCGGTGGCACCGCCAGCTCTGGACCCATCCCTTGCACCTCCTGAGGGTGGGCCAGTGCAGCAGCAGGGGGAGGGGGACGCGTACAAGCCCACCGTGAGCACGTGGGGCGTCTTCCCGCGGCCGCGCGACATCAGCAAGGAGTACGGCGGGGGGCGCGACATCAAGCCAGGGCAGGACATTGAGACGCGTGAGCAGCGGGTGGCGCGTGAGCAGGCCTACAGGCAGGCACTCCTGGCCTACAAGAGCAAGGTAAGCAAGGTGTCCCATGCTTGCTTGCGCGCACTAGGGGCTCAGAGTGCATGTAGCCAACCCTTGCCGCTCCTGCTTGCCGCTGCGGCTGTGTGCCAGGCTGGCCTGGATGTTGACCAGGAGGCCGAGGAGCAGGCTCAGCAGCTGTACGAGGAGGGCATGGCCCTGTTTACCAAGAACGACCTGGAGGGTTCGTTCAGCAAGTTCATGAAGGTTATGGACGTGGTGGCCATCAAGGTGAGGAACGCTCTCTGCAGCGTGTGAAATGGCACGCAGTCGTCTGCTGTCCTGCTGTTGCTGCCGTTCCTACCAGGTAGGCATCATGCGGTGGCTGCGTGGCCGTGCCGTCCTGGTGCTGCAGAGCAAGTATGGCGGGCTGGCGGGCCTGCAGGCGGCCATCATCCTGGACTCGACAGGCAACAGCGACAAGGCGCAAAAGCTCTACAAGCAACTCAGGGTCAGTGGTGACTGCAGAACAGCATCAGTTTGCCGGGTGGCCTCAGCGCATTCGCACTGCTCACCAGTGAATCGTGCCTGCTGTGGTGTGCAGGGCCATGCGGTGGCACAGGTGGCACGCAAGGCCAAGCAGATGCTGTTTGGCTTCAAGGCCGCTCAGTTCCTCAAGGTGTGTGCACCTCCTCATCAGGCGCAGCATGTCGCTTGTCAGGCACACAAGCACACCTCGGGCCATCCTGTGCACCCCATCGTGTGCGTGCAGGCGGACACTATCTCCTACTCGGCGCGCAAGGGCGACTTTGACCGCTACTTCCGTCCCCTGGCGGACCGCAACACCATCTACGTGCAGAGTGAGGAGGAGCGCCTGGCGGACGAGCGCGCCGCACAGGTGGCCAGCCTCTTTGCGCTGGCAATCATCCTCATGCCCATACTGCTGGTGGTGGCACTGGCGTACAAGTGATTGTGCGGCAGCTCCTTTTTGCTCGTAGAGCCGTCCTTGAGAGTGAGGGTGAGAGTGGGCTGCATTGGCTCATGGGTGTGTATGGGTTGCGTATGAGAGCTTGTGCTGGCCATTTTCGTCATTTTGTTGACACGCGGACGTGCGCCTCCGATGCATGCCGGTCGAGGCGTCACCTTGGTCTGCCATTGGGACTTACAAAGCCATGAGCAGATTCCTGTGATGATGGAGCCGCTCACCAGCTGAGCAGCGCAGCGCCACACAGCAGGCGACGCGGAGCAAACTTGGAGATCTGTCCTCAGCAGCGCGCCGAACGATGAGCGACGCGTTCCTGCACGAGCGCGTGCTGCTGCACGAATGCAAGACCGCATCGGGAGCGCCCGCCGAGCAGGCGGTCGCGCTGCGTCGCCAGGGAGGCAGGTCGCTGCCCGGCACACGTACCCCAGGTGCGCGCGTGCCTGGGGAGCGATGGCAGTGTGGATGGGGGCGTCTGTGAGCGTGAGAAGCAGCAGTGCACGGTGCTGCATGCTGTTGGCCGCATCCTGTGCAGGCTGCCAGCTGCTGCTCTCGCCGGATCAGCTGCGCCTGAGCGTGCTGGAGCCCGACCAGCTGGCTGTCAGCGTGCTGCACCTCAGCGGGCCGGACACCTTCCGCGTGTTCCGCTTCAGCGCCAGCACGCTGGTGGCAGGCAGCGGGGGCGGCGGGCAGGAGGTCAGCGTGCAGGAGGTGTTCACCGCCATGGCCTGGTCACCTGACAGCCAACACGTGCTGCTGGCAGGCGTCACAGGCAGCCTCTACCTCATCAGCAGGTACACACACACGAGGAGGTCACCTCGTCTCAGGGCGGGGAGGCTTCTGATCTGCCAACGCTCCCACCCACAACCAACTCGTGCGTGCATGCCACATGCTGCAGTGACAACGCCACGCTGCGGCGCATGTGGCTGGTGGCACCAGGGCGCCACTTCCCATGGGCCCTCAGCAGGCCATTGGCAGCCTCCTCCGCCAGCGCACCAGCACCCGATGCGCCGCCCGTGGCCAACCACCACGTGTGCGGCCTGGCCATGGTGACCCTGGACACACTGCTGCTGGTGACCAGCAACGCACAGCTCTTCACAGTGCCCCTCAACATGGTACCGGAGGCATGGGCCACACTCAAGCCCGTGCGCATGCAGGTGAGGCACGCGAGGCTGCTGTACGACAACGTCAGGACCTGCACGTGCGACTGGTGCCAGACGTGGCGTGCTGGTTTGTGCGCCCACCTGCGTTGCTGCGCAGGGTGTGCATGTGGACGTGCGTGCGTGTGGGTACTCCCATGAGCGCAAGGTGTTGGTGCTGGTGGGCGTGGGCGCCGAGGCGTCCAACAAGTGCCCGGGCGCGTGCATCTCACTGTGGCGCTGGCAGGACAAGCGGGGCAACCACCTCACCATCGTTAGGGCGCATGGCAGGGCACAGGTCAGCCCTCGCCTGGGGCGATGCGTGCGCGTGTCTTGCTTGCCGAGCAGGATGGAGCTACGTCCAGCGCTCAACCAGCACGCCCTGCCCGCGTGCTGCAGGTCGGCAAGGAGCGTGTCAGCGCCATCACTCCACCCTGGACGCTATCCTTCTCCCCCACAGGGGAGCACGTGGCCATCGCACCCACACCCTTCAAGTGAGGTGCACGTGGCCCACACCTTGCCTGCACACATGTGCTGCCTTGCAGTGTGTCTTGACGTGGGATGCTGTGGGTGCCGTGCGCAGGTTGGTGCTCGTGTCGACGATGGACGGCCAGCTGGTGGACGTGGGTGCGGGCGCTGGACCTGGCTTCTCCATGACACCTCTCATGAACCAGGTACACACACACACGTGGGGGAGGGGAGGGGGATGCACTGCTCACACGGGGCAGCATCAAGTGGCCTGCAAGTGAGTGCACACATGCTCACTGTGTGCACCGTTGTTGCGTCCTTGTTGCCTCTTGCCCAGGGTCCCCTGAGTGTGGCGTGGGCCACCGCCTCGTCCCTGGTCATGTCCTCCCCCTCAGGCCAGGTGGGCCTGGCGCGCCTACCAGGACTAATCAACCTGCTGGGACTGCCGGGGGAGGGGCCACAGCTCTTTGCACCAGGTGAGGCCACGCACGCTATGGCCCCCCCCCCCGCAAAGACATGCTGCATCAGACTCCTTGTGTGTCAGCCCGCCATCATGTCCGCGCCACTGCGCTTCCACGCGTGCACGATGGCGCAGGCAGTTTGGTGTCAGTGAACCACGGGCACCGTGACGCTGGCCTGCTGCTCCTGGAGCCACGTGACCCCTCCTCCCCCGGCGCATCAGACCCTCACGTGTTGTGGCGCCTGCACCTGCTGGCGCGCCGCACCCCTGACGCACTGCTGGCGGCGCTCACGGCCAAGCACGACTGGGCACAGGCAGCACTGCTGTGTGACGCCTACCCACACCTGGACGCGGATGAGGTGCACAAGTGAGTGTCGGGGCAGGACGGGGGGCGCTGCTGGGGGAAGCAGCCTTGTGACAGCAATTCACGACCTGACTACCACAGTGGCTATCTGATGACCTGGTTTGGTTGCTTGCTGTGCCGTGCTACCCCCGTGCTGCCCAGGGCGCGTTGGCTGTCCGCCCCCTTGGTGACTGTTGAGTTGGTGGACCGGAGCCTGGCGCGCCTCAACGACCAGCTGTGGGCGTGTGAGCAGGTGGTGCAGCAGGAAGGAGGACGCTGCGCGCAGGACGCAGACACGCAGCGGCACCTCGTCACGCACATGCTGCACGTCACCACGCGCATGTGCCAGCTGCTGGCCCAGGAGGGGTCACCGAGCCGCAAGAACAGCTACGGCGCCAGTGGGGGCGGGGGTGTTGGGGAGGAGAGGGCGGGGTCGTCGGGTGCAGCGGGGGGCGGGGGGTATGACAGTGCTGAGGCACGCATGTGGCGGCGCATGCGGGTGGTGCTGCTGCGTCACCTGGACCGCCTCAACATGCTGCTGGCACTGCACCAGGGGTGAGGAATAAGCGCTGCCTGTGTGACGCTAGGTCCTGGGCAGTGCGGGGGATGCAGGTGCACATGACGGCGCTGCAGGAAACATGCACTTGTCACCTGCCCTGTGCTGCTCCCTATGCCGCACGCCCATGCAGGCTGTATGACGCTGACGCGTACGTGTCCATGCGCAACGTGCCCCTGGTAGAGGTGGCTAGGGCTTGGGCCTCCATGGGCGAGGTGCAAGCCCTGACCGTGCTGCTGGCCTGCGCGCCCTGCCTCCTGGGCCCCCACCTGCTCACGCTGCTCAACTGCCTGCCTGAGACCCTGGACCCACGCACCTACGCACACCTGCTGCCAAGGGTGAGCACCACACACCTCTGGGCAGGA
The DNA here is from genome assembly GCA_004335735.1 of Chlorella sp. KRBP. NCBI lineage: Eukaryota > Viridiplantae > Chlorophyta > Trebouxiophyceae > Chlorellales > Chlorellaceae > Chlorella > Chlorella sp. KRBP. The sequence continues at coordinate 38,266 of QAXK01001896.1, forward strand.
TAGCCTGATTACGGGTACATCCACAGCCAGTGTTCCTCACCACATGTTGCCATCCTTGCACTCCTTTTCATCGCAGCTGGATGGGGCTCCGCTCGTCATCACCCCCTCGTCCTCCTCCTCCTCCTCCACCTCCACGTCCTCCGCCCCACCTGCACACAGCTCCCCCGCAGCACCCCCCACCTCCACCTCCACCTCCAGTGCGGCCAGCAAAGCCCCGCCCACCAGCACCTCCGCACCAGCCGCAGAGCAGCAGCTGCAGCAGGCGCTAGCGTTGGTTGACCGTGAGCAGGACTGGGCTGAGAGCTCCCTCACAGCACGTGAGCTGACACGTGACGGGTACCCTGACCTGTGTGAGGCCACCGAGTGGCTAGCAAGGTGCACGCACCCGGACGCTGCAGCGCACATTGCCAGCGCCGCCACATCCGCCTACAACGCTGCTGGCTCCTCGCGTGTGAGCGTGCCCCTGCCCCCCCTGCCCCCCAATGAGGTAGAGGCGTGGTACTGTGAGCGGGCCGTGCACATGGACATCACCAGCCGACAGCTGGCAGGGGCCCAGGCCCTGCTGGACGTGGCCCTGACCAAGGGCACCCCCCAGCAGCAGCAGCAGCAGCAGGGGCACGAGGGCAGCAGCAGCAGGGTGGTGCGGCTGGCCCGGCAGGCGCGTCTCATGTCGGGTCTGCTACCTGCCCTGAGCACCACGCACCTGGGGTGTGATGGCCCTGCCTGGCTCATGACCTTGGACCACTTTGCCTCCCTCAGGCCGCTGGACCAACTCAAGCTGGCCATGCGCAGCAGCACAGTGGACACACTGGCCACCGACCTGGTGCAGAGGTGCGTGATGCGTGCGAGGGAGGGGGGTCGCGCTGGGGTCAGAAGAGCACCATGCGTTGGGGGCCCGAGTGCAGCAGCGGGATCAAGTGAGTTGCTATGGGGATCAATCGTGCGGTGTGCTTTGTTGGTGCAGGGCTGCTCCCTTCCTCTTGAGCCTTCCCCCCAGTGAGGTGCCCCGCCTGCTGGTGGACTGGCTGTCCCTGGAGCTGAGCACCAGGCCAGAGTGGGCCACACACCTGGTGCTGCTGGAGGCCACCAAGCCAAAGATGCTCACAGACGTGCTGCAGCTGGCACAGGTCGCCTCGGCAGGTGGGTGATTGCTGTGGACGTGTGACCTGTGTGGACTGCAGCATGCGTTCACTCACTACCCACGGCATGCTGTGTTGTCTTGCCCTCGACTCCTTTCCTGCAGCGGTTGTCAACGCTCAAGGTACCGAGGGCTGGGAGGAGCAGGCGGACATGATCAAGGGCCTGCAGGCGGCGGTGGAGCACGCCCGCGCGGTCGCGGCAACGGCGGGTGCGTGGGTGGCCACACGATGGAAGTGGAGCGACTGGGGACCATCGCAGCGGGCGGCCATGCTGTGATGCCGTCCTGTCATGCGATTGCACTTGGCGTGGCCTCACCTTTTGCATGCAGGTGACATGTCGCGTCAGCAGGCGTGTGAGGGCGCGTCCGCCTCGCTGCAGGACGTGGGCGGCTGGGTGGCGGCGGGGCGGGTGCTGTCCCACTATGACGTGCACATGCACGTGCACGATCTGCAGCGTGTGGACAGCAAGGGGGCACCCGCGCTGCTGCAGCGACTGCTGGCGCACGCAGAGAGGTGCGCGTGGTGGGTGCATCTGCGCGTGTGGGTAGCTTGCACAAGGGGCGGCCAGTCACCAGCACCCAAGGCAGCAGGGTTGGGAGCTCTACGTGTAGTGGAGTGGTGCAGGCGCACCACCTCACCCCGCTCCCCCCCCATCCAACACATGCACTGCCCCGCAGGAGGGGTGGCAAGTGGAGCAACAGCGAGTGGAACAGCGTGTGGTCGTCCGACCTCAGGCTGCTTCACCGTGTGGGCCCCCTGGCCTCCCTGCCGCTGCCCCAAGTGCTGCGCCAGTACGTGTCCCTGCTGCTGCGCGCCGGCAAGGTGGACCTGGCCAAGCCCTTCCTCTCCGCATCCGCCACAGGGCCTGGAGCACTGGAGAAGAGTGAGCTCAGCTGCGCCTCTAGTGGCATGCTGACTGACTGGAGGCAGCACTGTGTAGTGCCGTGGCTGCACCTTGTGCACGCACGAACCCATTCGCCCTTGTCAATCCATGCAATGCGCCCACAGGTGTCATGCTGAGTCCCGAGGTGTGTGAGGAGGTGGTGGTGGGTGTGGCCAGTGAGCTGCTGGCCAGTGCCACCTCACTCAAGGAGCCCTCAGTGGTGCACGCACGCTCCATCCTGGCACTGGCACCACCTGGCTGCAAGGTGAGGGCCCCACCTAGCTGCACCTGGAAAAGGGGTGATCAGGGCGCAGGGACAGCTGCTGATCCATATGGGATTGGACCCCACACGATGCCAGGTGCCTGTTTCATGTTCACCTCAGGGCGCTGAGAAGGAGTTGGCTCTCCTGGAGGTGCTGGAGCGCCTGACCAGCAACGGCATCCCCCTCTCCCCCGCACAGCTCAAGCAGTCAGCCGCCCTGTCCTCCACAGCCGCCCCCCCGCATCAGAACGGTGGCTCCCAGGGCCCTGCTGCCCAGGACACCAACAACCTGCGGCTGCTGGCCCACGTATTGGAGGCAGGACAGGGTCAGCACCTGGCCTCCCAGCTGGACCTGGTGATGGAGCTGGTGGGACTCTTGGGCCTGGACCGCACACCCCTGGTGCTGGCTCAGGCCAAGCTGCGAGTGGCCCTAGAGTGCGCTGGTAGTGGGGACTGGGAGGTGGCCAGTGGGCTGGTGGTGGCACTGGTGGAGCAGGAGGAGGCGCAGGCACTGGCCCTGCCACCCGCTGCTGGCTCTCAGGAGGTGGGGGGTCTGGCGGTGCTGGCGGCACAGGTGGTGCGCAGCAGCAAGGTGGGCCCCTCTTTGCCCCCGGAAACACGTGCCCGGCTGGTGGGCTTTGCTGCGCTGCACGTCACCAGTGAGGAGGAGCTGCCCACCTTGGTGGATGACCTGGTGGCAGCACAGGCAGCGACAGGCACTGCTGCAGGTGCGTCTGCTGCTGTTTGGGGGGGCAGGCGTGCACATGTAGCAGGGCAGGCAGCCAGGTACACTCACTCCCTGCCGCTCCACTTGGCTGCATGTTGCTTGCCCCCGCAGAGGTGCAAGAGGTGCTGGGTGCAGACCCTGACTACCATGTGAGGCGCGCCCTGGTGGCACACGTGGCTGCTGGGGGTGACGCAGCATCACGGGACGGAGGCACCTCCCCCGGTGCAGCTGCAGCCACCACGGGGAGTGGTGGTGGTGGTGTGGTGACCACTGTGCCCCTTCCTTCCTTTGGTGACATGCCCCTGGCCATGGCAGCCATGGCTTCCCTGCCTGACGCCGCTGCAGTGCAGCAACTGGTGGTGGGGCTGGTGGGACAGCAGCAGCAGCAGGCAGGGGGCCAGGACGTGTTGGCACCAGGCGCGGAGAGCGGCACCAGCATGGCGCGCTTTGCCGTGCTGCAGCGTGGCCTGCTGCTTGGCATCCACTCCTTGTCCCTGCGTGCGCTGCAGCTCCTCGTGGCGGCGGCACAGCCACAGCAGGGGCAGGCGGGAGCGCTGCAGCAGGTGCAGCAGTGGCAGCGCCTGCACCCAATGGCACTGCTGCACGTGGTGAGTGTGTGGGCGGATGAGGGTCGTGGGGAGCTGGTTTGTGCGTCTGGTGGTGCGTGGTCTGGTGGTGCGCTTTGGTCGCAGTCCAAAGTGCACGCTTGCCAGGCATGGGCTGTGTCTGCAGGTCTGGCATCCCAAGTGCACGTCACATTACCCTTGCGCCCCCTACACGCCCCTCTCTCCCTGTGCAGGCGGAGGCGTCCCCAGGCCTGTCGTCCCACCTAGAGGCGCAGGTGGCGGTGCAGGGGGCACGCCAGCTGTCCGACACCCTCCAGGCTGCACTGGACGGGCGCGCGGTCAAGAGCGTGGTTCCCTCGGCACAAACCTCTGACTTTGTGCTGCTGGGGGGCGGGGTGCAGGCGGGCAGGGGAGGGGACCCCAAGCAGAGGGCACAGGTGGGTGGGTGGGTGGTGGGGTGGGGTGGGGCAAGGGTGGGATGCGGCCGTTGTCACTCAACAACAGCGTGTGGGAGGCCATTGGTGCGTTTGCCAGCTTGATCCTTGCGCTGCCTCACCGTGCGCAGGCGTTGCTGCAGCAGGCGTGTGTGGCCGGCCAGCAGGCAGCGGGAGTGGACGGTGGTGCTGGTGGTGAGGGAGGCGGCAGTGTGGCTGGTGGTCTCAAGGTGCTGGACCACGCCCTCAAGCTGAGCAAGCAGCACCCGCAGGCGCCCTCAGCGTGGGAGCTCAGGCTGCACTTTGTGTGCACAGCCGTGCAGTCAGCGCCCGCAATCACGCCAGAGGTGAGGCGTCATCATTGCTTGCTTGCATCAGGCGTGTGCGTATGCGGGCTTTGCCCCTCTTCCTGTGCAAACCATACCACCACCACACGCCACACCGCAGCTCAAGCAAGCCCTCATGTCCCAGTGGCAGCACCTGCTCCAGGACCCCCCTCCGCCCCCTCCTGCCCTGGGCCAGCAGCACCAGCACACGGAGGCGGCCCCCCTACTGCTGTCCACACTCAGCCACGTGCTGTGGAACCATGCCCCCGCCACCTCGGCTTCCCACCTCTCCCTGCTGCTGGCGCTGCTCACGGCCTGCCTGCCCCCCTCCTCACCCACCTCCACCGCCTCCTCGCCCACCCCCACCGCCTCCATCACCCAGCGCCTGGGCAAGCTGTCAGACCTGTTGGACAAGGCAGGGGGAGCCCTCAAGGGACTGGCGCTCAGGCCTGTGCTCACACCTCTGATGCGCAATGTCCTGGCGGCTGGTGCCCTGCCTGACGCACCCCTCCCTCCCCCACCCACCCTGCTGCTACACCCCGCCACCACTTCATCCGCCACCAGCAAGGGCCCCAGTGGTGGTGGTGCTGCGCCCCTCATCAACCCCCGGCTGGTGCACGGAGGCCCCTCTCCCCCCTCCTCCTCCTCCTCCTCTGACGTCCTTGCTGACCCTGAGCTCCCATCCCTGGTGGCCGAGGCGCAAGCAGCAATCTACAGCTACTGCTCGCTCACCACGGTCAGCGCCACGGCCAAGCTCCTCAAGGCACTGCAGGTGAGACAGCAGGGGGATGGTGCGGGGACATGCAGCGTGGAGCCTAACCCTAGCCACACGCACGCGATGCCTTGCTACTACACGCCCTGCTCCCTGCAGGCCATCTTTGCCGTATCCCCCTCCTCATCCGGCGGGCGTCCCAGCGCACCTGGAGGTGGCAGTGGGGACCTGGGCCTGGAGGCCACCACACCCTCACCCTCAGCAGCGTCAGGCGTCGTGCAGCAGCAGCAGGCAAAGGTGCTCTCCTCACTGCCACTCAGCCTCGCCTACTTTTGCTTGCTGTGCAAGAGCACCTGCCACACCCCCTCCTCCTCCTCCTCCTCCTCCCAACAACAGCAGCAGCATCAGCATCAGCAGCCAAGCCTGGACGCCACCACGTGGGCAGCAGTGCGTGACGCATGCCTTGACAAGGTTTCAGGCGGCCAGCTGAGGGCCTGGCTAGAGTTCATCATGCTAGGGGGGGCCAGCAAGCAGCCTCTCAGCCCCACCGTCACGGGGCGCCTCACCCCCCTCACCCTGCCATCCCCCCTGCAGCTGGCCATGTGTGGCGACACTCTCAGGCTGCTGCCAGAGTGCACCTCACCACTGCCCTCAGCCTCCTCATCAGGTGTTGTGGGGGACGCAGCGGCAGCGGAACCCCTGCCATCCACCACCACCACCACCACCACCACCAGCAGCAGGCCCCTTCCCGAGTCCACCACCCGACTCCTGCAGCATTATGTGAGGCTCAAGCTCGAGGTGGACGGACTGCCCGCCAGCGGACTCAGCGCCAATGTGAGTGTGACAGGGTGTGTGTTTCGGCGCACCAAGCGGATGCACCTCACAGGCCCTTACGCTCTCTCACTTGCTAACAAGTGATGCATGCCCCTCGCCACACCTGTCTCAACCGCAGGCGTGTGAGCTGGTCCAACGCGGCATCCACCAAGCGGGGCGTGAGGCCGCTGCTGCCTCCTCCTCTTCCTCCTCTTCGTCCTCTGGCAAGCCGCACCCCAAGCCCTCCTCCTCCTCCTCTTCCTCCTCCGCTCCCCAGGCCACCTACACCGTGCGTGCGCTGGTCAGTGGCATGGTGCGCCTGCAGCTGGTGCACGGGGTGCCCCTGTCCACCGTGCTGGACAGCCTGTCAGCCACCTGGCCCCAGGAGCCCCTACTCACGGCTGCGTGCACAGCAGCAGGCCTCAGCACCACGACCACGACCAGCACTGAGGCGCCTGTAGCAGCACCAGCACCAGCACCAGCAGCGCAGCATCACGTGGTACATGAGGCCCTGGAGGCGCGCGTGCGCACGCTGCTGCTCCCACTGCAGCAGCAGCAACAGGACGCACCCCCTCACACTGTCGTGAGGCTGCCGGGTGAGGAGGCACTGGCTGCCACCACTGAGGGTGAGGGCGCCATGGCCGAGGGTCTACGCATGGTGGCGCAGACCCTGCAGCAGCAGGATGTGGGCGAGGAGGGAGGCGCGAGCGTCCTGCAGGGCCGACTGCGTGAGGTGGTGCTTGCGGCGGTGGCGGCGTGTGTGGAGGGGCTGCAGCCGTGGCAGTACAGCCTGCCGGGTGCGGCGCAGCTGCTGCAGGTGCACCACTCCCTCGCCACGGGGCAGGTGAGAGTGCATGTGGGGCTGTGTTTGTGTGCGTGGTCAGCAGTGCGTTGTGAATAGCTGTGTACCTTGAGGGCGGCCTTGCTCACTTGCCTGCCTCTCCTTGCCTTGCTACGATGTGCAGGCGTGGCCAGGGTGGGAGCCCTCCTCCTCCTCCTTCGTTGCTCCAGCTGGTGCGCTGGGTGACACCACCTCCTCCGGTGCAGCCACCGCCAGCACCATCACTGGTGCAGAGGGAGCTGAGCAGCAGCTGCGCGACGGACCTGCGCCCCAGGCGGGTGGTGACCAGCAGCAGGGGGAGTCAGGGACACCCGCGCCGAAAGCAGCACCAGGGGAGGCTGCACCTGGCAGCCTGGGTGGTGGCGGCACTGGGGCAGGGGGCTCCCTCCTGGTGGCGCGCATGCTGCTGGCTGCCTCCCTGAGCCACCTGGCCCCCTGGCACGCTCAAGGGGGAGGCGCCAAGGGTGGGGCAGGCAGTGGTGCAGGTGCACCCTCCCCCCTGGTGGTGCTGGAGGACCTCACTGGGGGAGCACACACGGCACACGCGTGCATACAGCGCCTGCTGCAGGTGCGTGCGTGTGGCTGCACAGGGGAGGGTCGGCTGTCACAGCTCATGCCAGACGTTGCGTCTTGGCTAGGCAACGAACAAGCATGCTCTTGCTTGTGACGCATCCCCTTGTTATCCTGCAGGAGGCGACTACAGTGGATCAGGTGTCCCTGGTGGCCACCTTGCTGTCAGACGTGTGGCGGGACGGCAACGCGCTGCCACCCCCAGTGCAGGGGCCCGCCCGCCCCTCCGCCCCTCCAGCCACGCCCCCTCCTGCCAAGGCCTCACCAGCAGCAGCAGCAGCAGCACCGCCTGGCAGCAGCCAGCAGGGTGATGAGCAGGTGGAGGCGGCCAGCAAGCCTAGTGGTGCGGAGGCCGCTGCAGGGGCTGCAGGGGAGGGCTGGGATATGGACGACGTGGCCCTTGGTGGTGACTTGCCCCTTGCCATGCCCAGTGAGGCGGTGGTGCCTGAGGGTGAGCCACAACAGCAGCAGCAGCAAGGGGAGGAGGAGGGAGCGCAGGAACAGGAGGAGGAGGAGGAGGAGGAGGAGGAGGAGGGCGTGTGTCCGCTGCACATGAGCTGGGGTGAGGTGCTGTGGACCGCGGCGCAGCGTCAGCACTATGTGTTGGTGGTGGCAGTGCTCATGGGGACAGGAGGAGGGGCGGAGGGAGCAGCTCCATCTTCACGACAGCTGCTGAGCTCACGTGACACCAAGCACCTGGTGACGCGCTTGCTGCACCTCTCCTCCTCCTCCTCCTCCCCTGCCGCGCCCTCCGCAGCCGCCCTGGCTGCATTGGTGTGCGTATGGTGCGGAGGGGAAGCGTCTGCCCTGCTGCCCACCGCCCAGCGCCTGTTTGAGGAGCGTGGGGAGGGCCTGATGCTGGCCAGCAGAGGAGTGGACAGGCGGGTGGCCCTGGCTCTGGCGCGCGCCTGCCTGGAGCGTCGCCTGCTGCTGGTGCTGCCAGGCCCACCTAGCCCCGGGCAGGAGCGGGCAGGCAGCAGCGCCCCTCTTGTGCTGGAGGGTGCCCTGGCAGCGCTGGCGCTGCAGGAAAGCCAGCCGCTGGTGGCCAGGTGGCTGCTGGCAGGGGTGGTGGCTCAGACGTGCGAAGCGCGGCGATGTGCTGCGGCCACACTGCTTGCGTCCCGGGCCTGTGGGTGGAGCCTGGCGCTACGGGCACTGGGCGGCAGCCTGCACTTCCTGGAGCACTTTTTGGTGAGTTGAGAGGTGGACAGGGGCAGGACATGAAGGCGCATGCACCAAGGTGCACACACGTTGCTGACCTCTGCTGTACCGCACCCTGCTGACTGCAGGCCACGCTGGCGGGGGCGCCTGGTGACGACAAGCAGCAGCAGCGACGGCAGCAGCACTGGCTGCCCCGTGGTGACGCCGCCCTGGTGCCGGAGCCTGTGCCGTGGGCGGTGGTGGCGGGGTGGGTGCGCCAGGGGCTGCAGGCGGTCAGGGAGGAGATGCGCGGCACTGGTGGCGCTGGTGGAGCCTGAACTGGTAGCACGCGTGGAGGAAGGCGAACACGAGTAGGGCCTTATGCCTTGCACTTGGCGCCTTGGGCTGCTCCCTGGCCTGCATTTCATGGACCAGCCTGTGCGCTAAGTTCCCTGGAGTCGTAACGAACGAACAGTGCAAGACGTGTTGTCGGGCCATCAGCTGCAATGAACACAGCCTCCCTCGCATCACCAGGGCCACGTGCTAGGGTTAGGATGGCTGGCGTGCACGCTCGAGGGCAACCTTACCCTGCTGCTGGCGCAGCCGACGCGCCGCTGCAGCTACACATCAGCACA
>QAXK01001897.1:0-13270 GCA_004335735.1 Chlorella sp. KRBP
GAGCCCACTACCGGGCGTGTGATGTGTTGATGCGTGCCTGTGCCCACAGGTCAACCTCGAGGCACTAGCCAGTGTGCTGGGCCCCGCCGCCATGGCCGCGGCCGCCGCGGCCGGCGCCGTCGCGCAGCAGCAGCCGGTGGCGGTGCCCATTCGCGAGGAGCCTCCCACGCCGGTCAATGTAAAGTGCCGTCACAAGGCGTTCCTGGCGCCCAAGAAGATCATGGACTTTTTCAAGGCCGCGTCAGCGCCCGCCGCCACGCAGCAGCAGCAGCCGCAAGGCACGCCTCTGTCGCACGGCGCTACTGGTGGCGGCGGTGGCGGTGGTGGCGGGGCGGGGAGTGGTAGTGGTAGCGCGAGGAAGGCGGCGGTGCTGGCGGCGTCCCCACAGGCGCAGCTTCTGCACAGCTTCCTGAACAGTGGCAGCAAGGGCGGGGGTGGCGGCGGGGCGAGCGCGTCACGCGGAGGAGGAGGCGGAGGAGGAGGAGGGGGAGGAGGAGGAGGAGGGGGCTGGGCGGTGGGTGCGGGTGTGGGCGGAAGAGCGGCTACTGGTGGCGGTGGTGGTGGTGCTTCGCAGCAAGGGCAAGCCAAGGCTCAGAAGCGCAGCATCAGCTCCTTCTTCACGCCTAAGCAGTCTCAGCAGCAGGCTCCCATGGCCGTGGCGGTGGTGAGGCAACAGTCGGGCGGCGGCGGTGCGGGAGGTGGTGGCGGTGGCGGCGTGGCGCCGGTGGAGCACCCTCCCTCGGCGTGGGCCTTGCTGAAGCAACGGACTGGTGGTAGTGGTGGTGGTGGCAAGGCGGGTGTGTCGCAGCAGGTGTCATTGGGGCAGGGTGCTGGGCCGGGTGTCAGCGGCACAGGGACTCGCACTGGGTCAGGTGGGCAAGCAGTCCCGTCCAGTGCAAAGAGCCCTGCTGCTGTGGTGGCGGCTGCGGTGGTGGAGGAGGGGGTGGAGGGGGAGGACAATGATGTGATTGTCATCGGGGACAGTGACAGCGATGTTGACGCCCTGGATGGGGTTGCAGGGGGCGCTGGGGTGGCGGCGGCGGAGGAGGCGGGTGGTGTGCTGGTGGCGGATGACGGTATGGGGGAGGAGGACGAGGAGGAGGCGGTGGAGGTGGAGGAGGAAGGGCAGGGTGGTGAGGGAGGGGATGGGGAGCCGCAGCGCAAGCGGCAGAGGGGAGGGGAAGGGGAGGACGCACAGCCGCGGGACGCCACCAACACGCTTGGTGTGGGCGTGCAGGGTGGGGGAAGGGGGCCTGGGGGCAAGGAGAGGCGGGAGGCGGTGCTTGAGGTGCAGGCGGTGGCGATGGAGGGCGACGAGTGAGCTTGAGGGTAGCTACGCACGAGGCCCGCTTAGCACAGCTATTCATGCCTGGCTAGGTTGATTTCTTGATCTGATGCAAGCCGCTTAAAATTGAATTGAATTTGCAGCAGCTGGCTGTCGTTGCTTTTGCGCGCCAAACGCACGCGATTCTTCGCATTTGTGCAAAGAAAGTCGCAGGTAGTACTCACAGCACACAGCCGATAACTCCCAATGTCGTCCCCCGCGAAGACACGGACACGGTTCAAGCCAAACGTGGGGAAAGCTCGAGCAGTGCCACAGGCAAGAGAGAGACTCGGCCTGCTGCAGATCGCCACTGGTCATGCAGCAGGCACATTGGGAGCCTGGAAGCACAGCCGTAGAGCCAGGCAGCTGCTGCAGCGGCATCCGCTCCTGGCAGGTGCACGCTCCGCTTGAAATCATGCTCTGATCAGTCCTGCTGCTCCCTGCCAACAACACCACTCCTGTGTGCAGGACGTGCCAGCGCCAGCGCCCAGCTCCCTCATCGACATGCCGGCGGCCTGGCTGCACCGCCTGCTCACGTCAGACAGCTTTGGCCCTGACAAGAAGCACCGCAGCCGCACCCTGCTCTCCGGGCTAGAGTGCCAGTTACAACCGTCAGGGCATGGTGTATCCCTAACCACTGATGTCGGTTTGTTGTAGACAAGACGAGTGCATCATGCATGCATTGTGTCGCTGCCTGCGTTGATTGACGGCGGTGCCGGTGGTGAGAATGGTGGTGGCAGTGCACCGTCTGCCTGCTGGTTGTGTTGCTGGCCCGGCTGTCGTTGCTGCGGCGGCTGTTGCGAGACGCGTAGCTGCTCCTGCAGCTCCTGGCACTGCTGGTCCAACGCCTGCACGCACACGATCAGCACACTCACCCATCCGCATGAGTTACCTGCACCTGCACACACCCTGCTGCCACCTCGTGACGCTCACGCTTCATTTGCTGGCCCGCTGCATGACGTATGGCACGCCGTGAACTGTGGCGCGAATCATCGCTTGGCAAGGCCTGCCTGGCAATGCTGCAGCATCATGACACCTGTCGTGAACGCCATGCAATGATGACGATGAACTGCAAGCACACACCCACCCATGCGCACACCCTGACTGACCTCTAGCTCGGTGCCAAAGCTGGCCGCCAGGCGGCTCGACTCCTCGCTGAGCGCGTCCCTGTCCCGCAGCAGCTGCCAGATCATGGCATCCTTGACGCGCATCAGGCGGCTCAGCGCGCCGCGCGCATGCTGCGCCTCCAGCAGGCCCGCCACCTCGGAGGGCAGGTCGTCCGCCGACACGGGCGCCTGGTCAGGCACTGCCTGCGTGAGCAGGGCACGCAGGGCTGTCACATGCCTTGAGTCAGGAGGGTCGTGGCCCAGAGACGAGTGAGTCAGTGCGACCGGTCCGTCAGGAGGTAAGCCACTGCTGCTCGCGCACACACCTTTGCGGCGGCCTGGCGGCACTGCTGCAGCAGGTGCGCTGACTCTGCCAGGAAGACCTCCGGCCCCGCGGGGGCGTGCGGCGTAGCGCGGCACAGGTGCACGCTGCTGCTGATGACTTCCTCCATGGCGGCCAGCTCCGCCGCAAGCCGGGCCTGCTGGCTGCTCAGCTCCGACAGCTGCGCATCATCATCGTTCCAAATGCGCAACAAGACCAGCATAACTTGCTGCGGCCAGTCGTACTGCGGCCTTACGGCACCACGCAGAAGCAGCAGACCTGAGCACGCAGCGTTGCCCCTGGTGCACTAATTCCCCTGCTCTGAGCTGTGGCTCATGGCCCGTCCTGCACGCACCTTGCTGCTCTCCGCCGCAGCCAAGCGGTCCAGCACCTCGTGCATCACGCTGCGCGTGTGCTGGGTGATGCGCGCCGCCGCCGCCCGCACCTCACCGGCGCGCACGTGCAGCCGCGCTTGCTGCGTGGCACAAGCAGCAAGCAGGCAGGGTGGCAGGCAGGCAGGCAGGCAGGCAGGCAGAAGGTTCCACACGTCAGCAACCGTGGCAAGACCTCCTGTCCCGGTTCTGACGAGTCCTACACCCAGTCTGCTGCCGCTGGCGCACACCACGCCCACTGCTCCTGCCTCTCTCTCTCTCCCGACAGCACCTGAATCCAGCAGCAACAACCCCCTAAACTCAAACGGACCCAAACGCACCTGGTTGAGGATGCGTGTGCGCTGCTGCAGCAGCTCCCCGTTGATGACGTTCTGCAGCTGCAGCGCCCGGTGCGCGCACGCGGCCTCAACAGGCTCCAGCACGTGGCCCTGGGCAACAAGCTCGTGCAGCACGTGCGCCTGCGCCCCGCTGGCCTCCAGCACCAGGCCCGTGGTGCGGTCGTACAGCAGCTCTGCATGGCCCACGCCACCAGGGCCTGCGCTGTAAGGGGACACGGATGCTGTGCTGGCAGTGAAGGTAGGGTGCTGGTGAAGGTAGGGTGCGGCTGGCAGCGTGGTAGCAGCACCGCCACCACCAAGGTATGGTGCCGTGTTGGCGTGCTGGTGTGGCACGCCGCTAGCAGGTCCGGGGCTCCACAGAAGTGTGGGCTGCTGGTGGTGGTGGGAGGTGTTGCTGCTGGTGCTGGCAGCGTGGTGGTAATGGCTGCTGCCAGGGCTGCTGTGCGGGCCGGGGATCAGGCACACAGGCAGGGGTATGAGCTGTGGGGGAGCAGGCGGGTCGGCGCGAGGGCCTGGTGCTGGCGGTGGTTGTGTCGCTGCAGGACCTGGTGGTGGTGGTTGCTGCGGCGGCGCTTGCGGCATGAAGGTGTAGGTGCTGTGATGCTGTGTGTGCTGCCCGGGTTCCTGCTGTTGCCAGGCAGGGTCGGCGGAGGGAGGCTGGAGCGTGAACGGTGCTGCCAGTGCTTGCCCAGTGAGGATGGGCACAGCTTCCTGAGCCATGGCCTGGTGGGGTGGCGGCGGGGACTGGCTGGGAGGCACGAGCAACGTCAGGGGCGCTGTGTGGGGTGGAGGCAGCGTGGCGGTGCCTGCCGGGCCCTCCGTGGGCACGAGGTGCGTGGACCCCCCGTCGACAACTGCTGATGGGCCACTCACGCCTCCGCTGGAGAATCCAGGGGCCACGAAGTGAGGCCTGGATGGCAGGTTGATGGCTGGCGCCGTCGGCTGCGCGCACGTCGCCGTGGCCGGGTGGGGCGGCCAGCTGGAGGCCAGGTGCTGGAGCTGGTGCTGCAGGTGCTGGGACTGGAACGCCTCAGGTGGCAGCAGAAGAGAGCCTGCACTTGCAGCGGTGCAGCGAGTGTCGATGTTGCGGCGCTGCCCGCCACGCCCGCCTGGACGGCCCGCCACGCACCGCGCACCTGGAAGACCTAGCCCAAAGCCCGGCTGCTCGTACATGTGCAGCATTCCTGCGCGTGCGTGTATGCGTGTGCGTGCGAGCGCGTTCGGGTTCGCACCATCGTTCGTTCAGCTCGCTCTTCCCCAAGCAGGCCCCAAGCGGCGCACCTGCATCGCGGAACCAGCCATGCCGGTGGCCATGGTGCCGGCTGCTGTGGCGCCTGCTGCGGCGCTGCTTGCTGCTCCTCGTGGGCGTGCTCTCCGACGAGGAATCCTGCTGGTCCGGCTTGGCCTTGGCGTCATCCCCGCTGTCGCTGCTGCGCTCGTCGCGACCCATCCTTGCTGCTTGTGCGCCGCTTTTGCTCGCTAGGCCAACCAACTTGGCCACCAGGGGCTTGCTGCGCGCTGAGAAAGCAGCATTGTGAGCTAGACAATTCAGCAGCGCGCGATCACCCACGAAGCAGCCCTAGGAAGCGGAGGAGGAGAGGAGGGAGGCGCAATCCTGCTGGAGATCGCACTCGCTCCTCGGCGCAGCGCACCACGCCCAGATAGCCTGCGCGTGGTCACAGCGCCGTCACCACTGAGATGGGACAGCATGAGCTGGAGCTGGACGCAGCCGTGCGCGACTGGGTCTTCATCCCCTTGACGCTCGCCATCGTGCTGATGAAGCTGCTCACGCAGTATGCACACATGGTGAGAGCAGCGTGCGGATTGCGCTGCATCAGCACTGCTGGTGTCATTTCAGGTGGTGCAGGTGTGGGAGGAGCCCGAGCGGCACGCGCGCACTGCTTCGCTCGTGCTCCCTGCACAGCTCATGTACAACCCGGGAGGCGCATCCGCCTCCGGCAACAAGGAGCCCAAGGAGCTCCGCGAGCAGCAGGCGGTGACGCGTTCGCAGCGGCTGAGGGGCATGGGCCGCATCATCCCGGAGAGCGGCTTCAAGATGCGCAAGGAGTACCTAGCAGGAAAGGTGCGGGGCGGTGATGGTGGTGCTGCTGCACGCAGCTGGTGGCCCCAAGGCGACGATCGCTCGCTCCCGCAAAGCCCGCAGCCGCACGCGCACCTCTGGTGCGCGTGTGCCCCGTCGCATCGTGGCACCGATGCTCAGCTGCAGCACCAAGGACTGGGCGTTGCTGCAATGTCACGTGCGCTGGCACCGCAGGACACTGGTCTCTTCTTCCAGAAGCCCGTCTCCCGGTCCATGCAGGAGACCATGGCCAGTGATCCTACAGTGATGGTGGATATGATGAAGAAGAACCTCACAGGCATCGTGCCACAGGTAAGAGGTAGAGGCACAACTGGGTAGCCACTGTGGGTAGAGGCGGGTGTGCAGCCGCCCACAATGGGCCGGCGGGTGGCAATGCGTGTGCAGCCACACTCCGCAGCCACCACTGCGTGGCGGCAAGGTGTGGAGCGGGGCGCGTGTCGCAGCCGACCACGTCAGGCCCCGTGGGTTGGACTCTGTGTTGCGGTTCGCTGCTTTTGATGAAGACCCTGGTTGTCCTCCTCACACTGAGCCCTCTTGCCACACCTGGCCGTGTGCCCCGCAGCTGGCTATGGGCATGGTGGTCAACTTTTTCTTCAGCGGCTTTGTGATTGGAAAGGTGCCCTTTCCGCTCAGCCCTCGCTTCAGGCTCATGCTCCAGGTGCGGTGGCCAGAGGCGGGTTTAGGTGGAGGATATGGGGGGGAGGCGGCATCGGCACAGCCTCCCTTCCCCGGCCAGCGCAGGCAGTCTCCAGCCACGCCTGATGCTGGCGTGTTGGGGCCATACGGTCTCTAACACCTCTTGCCTGCCTGCCTGCCTGCCTGCAGCGCGGCATTGACTTGTCGGCCCTGGACGTGACGTACTTCACCAGCCTGTCCTATTACATCCTGCTGCTCTTTGGACTCAGAGGCGTCTTTGCGCTCGTCTTCAGGTGAGCGGGTGTCATGGAATGTATGACAGCGCCGAGCAGCTGCTCCACGCTCTGGTTGCTGGTCTGGCAGGGAGCCGGAAAAGCACCGCGCCACAAGAGTGCAAGCGCTTGCAGTCCCGTGCAGAGCTTTGGGACTGTGCCTGTCTGCTGTGAGAGATTGCGTGAGTGCGTGTGCCTGCATGCGCACGGTGCAGGGAGGACACGCTTGATGAGACGGAGATGATGCGCCGTCAGATGAACCCCATGGCCAACAACCCGGCCTTTGACGCTGACGCCGCCTTCAAGACCGAGCGCTCTGCACTGGCACAGGTGAGGCAGCGCCGACCGGTGCGTGGGGGCCTGCGCATCATGTCGGGCGGGTTGTGCGGCGCAGTGACCAGCGTGACAGTAAGCGGTGCAATTACAAGTGATATGATGATTGCATGGCGTGCTGTATTCATGCGTTGCTGCACAGTTGGACCATGAGTGGGAGCTGGAGGGCGCCGAGGAGAAGGCCGTCACTGCGCTCAAGCGCCTAACCGCCAACCAGTTCCGCGCCAACTGACCGCGGGCACGCTGAGCTGTGTGACGCATGCTGGTGGCCAGAAGCAGGCTGACGCTGTCCGGGCGCTTGTTAATCGTGCCGCTGACGTGCGTGGTAGCGTGGCCTGCCGCGGCTCCTTTTCCACGTGCAACTGGACCACGCCATTGCCTCAGGCTCGCAACCCCAGCAATTCAAACAGCAACGCGCGTGCTACCGTGCCGCAGCAAAGTCATAGGTGCCCCCGACGACGCAGGGCTGGAAGCCCTGCGGGAAGGCCGCCGCCAGCGCCGCCTTGGCCCTCCAGCCCGTGCAGTGCCCCGCCAGCACCACTGCGCGCTCGGGCAGCTCGGCCCTCAGGTCGGCAATGGTCTCGGGCACGCGCTCCTCCATGCCGCGCCCCGCCAGGTGAAGCCCGCCCACCACGCCTGTGCATGACGAGTGCGTGTGTGTGTGCGTGCCACTTGCATCCACCGCCGCAACAGGTCCCCCGGGCGTGTGTCTTGGGGCTTCAGGCTGCATCCAACGGCCAACCGTCCACCGGTGTGCTGGCCAGGCAACAGTTTGTCCTGAACGCTGCCAGCCCCAGGAAGCCCCAGGTCCGCAGCGACAGCCATGTGCCCTGTGCGACAGTCCTGGTGCCTAATCTTCCTCGCTGCTGATTCATGCTGCCTTGGGTGATGCGGCCTGACGCCCCATTTGCAAGCTACATCACACACACACACACAGCAGACCCGCACCGATCAAGGGCGTGTTGGTGGTGGCCGCCAGAGCCTTGGCATGCCGCACCACGTTGACAATGCCGGCGTGCGAGCAGCCCGAGACAACCACAGCGCCAAGCCCCGCCACCTGCGTGGTGCCAAGGCATGGCGCCAGGCGCGCATCAGGCCGGGCTGCGCACAAGGAATCGTTGTGGACGCTTGGAATCAGTGTGAGAGCGATGGCAAACCCGCCACATCACTCACCTTGACGGCCACCCATCGCTCGTCCCAGATGAGTGGGTCAGCCTCCCACGGCCCGCCCGCTTCCCTCTGCGTGATGTGCGAGAGGTTGCCCTGCGACGCAATTGGCCAATCGGTTGCAGGGTGGCAAGGCCCCGCAAACTTGAGCAACCCATGCCTGCGCCTTGCTGGCCCGCGGTGCCTTGGCACGGCAGAATGCAACACGCACCTGTTCATATGCGGTGGTGCGTGGGATGCGCCCAGACACCAGCACGGCGCCCCCAAGCAGCGTGTGCGCCTCGGAGCGCTTGTCCACGCGGCAGCCCGGCAGCTGCAGAGCTTCCAGCTCCACGTCCTGCGCTTGGGGCTCACGGCATGTGCCTGGTGGTGGTGCTCGTTCCCACGCCCCTAGGGCCCCTAGCAGTAGCAGTGTGTGACACGGCATGTGTCCACTAGTCGTCCTCTGACACAGGCAGGGACAACCACCAGCAGCACCGTTCTACGCACCGCGTTGAAGGGGACCTGCTGCCCTGCCCGCAGCTGCGCGCCCCGGCGGTGCGGGCGGTCCGGGTGCACGTCAAACACAAAGTCTGCAGACACGTCCACTGGCCACGTTCAACAGGCATGTAGGCGGCATTGGGGGGCCACACTTGTGAATCCACAACAGGCTATCCTGGAGCCTACACTGTCCTGGACGGTATACCTGGAAGGGATGTCCCATGGACTGGTGTACTTGTGTGCATTTCTTCTCCTCCTCCTTCTCCTCCTCCTCCTGTTTCTGCCGCTCCCTTCCCTGATGGTGATGGTTCCCGCCCACTCTGCTGTTGCTGCTGCTGCTGCTGCTGCTGCTGCTGCTGCTGCTGCTGCTGCTGCTGCTGTTGTTGTTGTTGCCGTGCCCGTGACGCCCACCGCGCTACCGCCGCCAGCCCCACACTGTGATCGCAGTGCCAGTGTGTGAGGACGGCCGCCTGCAGGGACGCGTGGGAAAGGTCAACCTGCACAACAACACACACACAGTATCCATGGGCCACCGAGTTCCACACCGCAGCCGCTTGGTGCAGGACAGACGTCAGTCCTCACGGGTCCTGTGGAGGTGCTGTCTGCCACTGCAAATCAACAAGAGAGGGTTGCCCACCTGTGCCTGCATGGCGTTGAGCTCCCACAGGTCCTCCCGCGGACCACCATCCACCAGGATGGACCGGCGCTCTCCCGCCACCTGCGCGCCCACACCCACATTAGCTAATGACCAAGGTGAGGAGTGCTAGTCAGGTCTCACTGCCAGCTGCTGGCGCTGCACACCATCACAGGTGGCGTGGAGCAGGCGTTCGCACCTCCACAGTCAGGAGGATGGACAGGCCGTGGCCCGCAAGCATGGACTTCCGGAAGTCCCACTCGTGCATCCTGCCGTCCAGAATCGCCTGCAATCGTAGGCATCTGAGTCGTGACGATCAGCACCGCGTGCGGCAGGCGCCATCCTGCAAGTGCTGCTCCTGCCATCCATCTGAGCGTGCTGATCAAGGCCTGGTGCAATTGCACCAGTGCTTGCCTGCGTCCAGGCGGAGATTTCAGACGTGTACGTGGCGGTGGGAGGCGTGGCCTCGGCCCGCGGGTCGCAGCACGGGCATGGCGTGGAGATGCCGTCGCTCTCATTGTCCACCAGCACTGACACCCTCAGACGGTCCACCTGAGTGGTGCATTGCGAGCTTCCTGGTGCTTGCTGGTGCTGGCGCGAGATGCACTCGGAGTTCGCCTCGCGGCTCACCTCGACGACGCCTCGCCACGCTGCGACGTCGCACTCCTCGAGCGGCACGTCCTGGTGTGCACCGGGCGTGGCCATCTTTGCTTTGCTCGCACTTGTGGCCCAGGGTTGGGTGACCTCGGCCCGCATCCACACCAGCAAGAAATGGCAAGCCAGCAGCAGCAGCCGCGTGTGAGCACGCGTTGCTGGCAGGGTGCGCTGGCTGTGCACTGCCCTCTGCCCGCCCAGGACCAGACGAGCAGCGCCCTGCCGCCCAACGCACGCGCGGGCGGGAGCAGCAGCAAAGGCGGCGCATGGGTGCTGGCAAGCCACACAGCCACGCTTCACGCCCGCCTGGACCCCAAGCGCCTCACGTTCGCGCTGCGGCTGTCCCTGGCGCCTGGTGGAGGGGCCGCAGGCGGCAGCACTGGCGCGGCCAGCGGCGGCAAGCAAGGCGATGACCAGCAGCTGCAGGTGGACCTGTTCGACGGCGCCTGCGCGTTCAAGCTTCTCATGCCGCCTTCTAGCAGCGTTCTGGGCAGTGGCGGCGCGGAGCTCCCCACTGCGGCGCAACCTGCGGCAGCGCCGTCGGGTGTGCTGCTGCTCGGCGCGGTGCCCGACGCAGCCCCCAGCAGGCAGCAGCAGCGCGTCATCAGCACGCCGCTCGTGGGAGCGCAGTCTCGGCGACAGGTCGTCGCGTTCCGCTTCATGAGCCTGCTCGACGCGCGGCAGCTGCAGCAGATGATCGAGACGGCGCAGGCCGCGCAGCTGGAGGCGGCGCAGGCCTATGAGGCAGCTGAGCGAGCGGCGGAGACTGTGGTGGCCGCCGCACCTGCCGCACCCGCCGAGCACGGCGTCCCCGCACCCGCCGCGCCTGCCGCCGCTCTTGAAGAGGTCGAGCGGATTCTGCTCGGCGCGGACGACGCGCACCTGCAGCGGCTGGTAGAGGACCACCTGGCGCGGCCTGGCTTTCTGCAGCTGGTGGAACGCCTCGAGCGCGTGCTGGACGGCATGCAGCTGCAGTACAACGGCAGCCACGGCAACGACAATGATGAGCAGGCGCCGGACGCAGACATGCACCTGGCAGGGTGACGTCGCGTTGTGTTGAAGGCACAAGGTCCATCCAAACACGCGTGGTCGGTGTGTACAAGCATGAGCAGTTGGCGGGTCATGAGCTGTACACGCAACAGTCCCTGCAGTATGTTGGTCCTCGCATGCAAAAGCAGCCGCGCTCTGTGCGCCATCGAGTATGTCCAAAGTCCTGCTTAAGCTCGCTGCCCCAAGCCATGAGCTCGCTCGCGCACACGCACGCTCCAACCGCTCCACCCCACACAGGCGTACACATACACAGACCATCCTTCCCGTCCTCACTCCCACACGCGTCGCGTGCCAAGCAGGACGGTCGCCCAGTTCGAAGTCCAAACCATCACCCTCCGCCCACTGAGGCGCCAAAACAGATGCACACACCACACACACACACATACACTCAAAGCATGTCCAGCAGGGAGGCGGCCTCCGCAGCGTCCATTGCCTCCTTGGTGGGCACACCCGCCACCAGCAGCGCACTGCCCACGTCCTGACGCGCCGCCGCCCCACCACCTCCACCACCACCACCTCCACCACCACCACCTCCACCACCACCACTGACGCGAGGCCGTACGTGCCGCACCAGGTGAGGCCGTGACGGTCGCCCCGCCCAAGCCCCCCCACCACCACCTCCACCCCCACCACTCCCACCACCGCCACCCCCGCTCCCATCAACCTCCATGGCCAACTGCACCTCCTCCCCGTCCTCCTCCTGCGCTCCCACCTGCGCCTGTCCCTGCTGCTGCTGCTGGCGGCGATGCGACCCGGGCGGGGCAGGCTCATGTGCGTCAGCGTCTGCGTCACCGTGGGTGTTGTTGTTGTCCAGCAGCTCAGAGGGGCCAAACAGGTCGGGCATGGCGTCCTCCTCCTCACCCTCGACGTGCACGGCAGGCTGCTCCCCGTCGCCCTGCTGCTGCAGCAGCGTGCGCTGCTTGCGCTCCAGGGCCTGCAGTGCGCACACCACCAAGAGTCGTTGCGAGCGCCGCACATGTGAATTTGGCGCGCTGTGAGCGCGTGGTTGCTGCCACGAGTTGTGGCACTGAGCATCACAGGCCTCTGCTGACAAAGATCGACGGGCAGCGTGTGCCGCCTAGCAACAGAGCACGACAGCAGGATGTCCACCATCAGGCGCTCGCTCTTGTGCCACACCATCATCTGGCGTCCTAAACACGTGCTCCTCACCTCTACCAGCTGCATCTCCACCGTGTCGTGGCACAACAGGCGCGTCACCTCCACGGGCCGCGTCTGCCCGATGCGGTGCACACGCGCCACGGCCTGCTGCTCCACCGCCGGGTCCACCGTCGCGTCTGGAGAGAGCAGGCGCAGCACACGCAGCCACAGGCACACAGCTGAGTGTGAGTCACCTGTTTGCCAGAGGTGTAAAGCACGCCTCACAGTGCGTGCGCAAAGCGCTGAGTCAGCAGCATCCCCTGCACTGCCCAATCACTGAGTCAGAGCTCACAGGAGGCTGCATCAAGACCACGCCACAGCACGCTGCGCTCCTCTGGCGGGGCGCTTGGCTTTTCACTCACCCAGCATGAAGACGTGGTTGGCCCGCACCTGCGGCAGCGCAAGGGCAGGGGCCGAGCAGACAGCAAGCCACGGCGTCAGCACACAGGTCGTCCTCGTGGCGAGCAGTCCTGGCAGGGCACTGATGAGGAGCAGCGGGCCATCAGGACGGCAGAGCTGCTGAGCCCCATAGCGAGGCGCCCAGCCAGCGCAGAGTGTGCAGTGGAGGGGTACATGCTGCGTGCTCACCAGCGTAAGCCCTGCGGCTGGCTCCTTGGTTTGCTGACTACAAATGAGCACACTGCAAGAGGTACATATATATATATATATATAGGTGTATCCAAGCAGATGCAAAAGCCAAGAAGCCTCACACCACCGTCCTCACCAGCGTGAGCCCCGCTGCGCCGTGGTGCATGGACAGCAGGAACGCCGTCACGTTGGGGTCCGTGTTGAAGATGGCCACGGCGTCACGCGCCGCCGTCCTGGCCCCCGCCCTCCCGCCACCACCACTGCCCCTGCCGCTCCCCGAGCCCTTCTGGCGCGTGCCCAGGGACACGTGCCGCACGCCGTTGACGTCCAGGGCCTTGCTGACCTGGCAGGCAGGAACAAGTCACAATTATACACTTTGCAAGTCGCGTAACTACGACCTTGACGCCATCTGTGTGCCTGAGCACCGATGAGCTGTCGCTGCACCGAACCAGAGCCACAGCAGCACCATAATGCTGCTCATAACGGGTGCTGGGCTGGCAGCCCAAACTATCCTCACCAGCTCGAGTGCAGCAGGGAACTGGGAGAAGATGAGGCATTTTTCGTCAGGCGTCGAGCTCTTGAGCAGCAGCACGCGCCGCAGCAGGCCCTCAATCTTGGTCATCCAGCTCCCGACATGCTGCAGCAACGCCAGGGTGAGCGCACACATGCTGCTGTCGGTGACTTGTTTGTGGAGCAATGTGGATCCGCGCCATCT
>QAXK01001899.1:0-11648 GCA_004335735.1 Chlorella sp. KRBP
AGGTGCAGGCAAGGCAGCAGACACACTGTGCAAGATGCAGGTAATAGGCAGCAGGCGATGCGACAGGCACCACAGGTTGCCTGGCGAAGGCAATGCAACACGCACTGTGTGTTGCTTGGCGCAGGTTTGACGGACTGGGCCGCCGGCAAACTGGGCTGCTGCTCTGCTCACTGCGTGCCTGTCTAGAAAAGTCTCTCTCTCTCTCTCTCTCTCTCTCTCTCCCTCTTGCACGCCGTCTCTTTGCCCCTCCATAACTTGTGGTATTGATAATGGCATTGTGCGTGCCAGACACGGCTGTACGAGATGTAAAGCTACACACACACACACACACACACACACCTTTGCGGCCTTTTGCGCCTCCACCGCCGCCGCCGCCTCCTCCTCCCTCCGCTTGCGTGCCGCCAGCGCCAGCGCCGTCGCCTCGCCCATACGCTCCTCCAACGAGGCCACCAGCCCTTCAGCAGCAGACAGCCTGCACCAGGCGCACCAGTGCCACAGTGCAAGTGCGCGTGACATTGTGTTGGCGACAGCTGTGCGAGGCGACCAGCCCCTCTGGCAAGGTGACGAGGGCAAGGTATCCTTGTTGTACCGGCACCCTTTTCGGCCTTTAGCCTGCCTTGCGCAAGGCGTACATATCATGATACGATATGCGCGCTCGCCAAGGCCCTTGACAGCTCCGACACAGTTTCCCCCAAAAGGTGGGGTGCGTGGCCCCGTCCTCCGCTCACCAGGTGTTGATGCCTTGCTCCAGCAAGGCCATCTCCTCGGGCCGCACGTCACGCCCCACCACGTCATGCACCTGCAAACGCGCGCGCACACACTCGCCATCACACCACACTTGTGGCGCTGTGCACACTGCGCGGCACCTCCTGCCCCAAAAGTGGCTGCACCAGATGTAGCTCGACCCACAACGGCAACACTGACTTGCCCAATCGGCCCCTTCTGGACTCCCCTCCACACACACGTGCTGCCTTGGTTGCCGCGCCTGCCTGGTTGCCGTGGCCGCCCCGTTTGCACGCACAAGTGCTCTGCTCACCTGCACAGAGGCCCCCTTTTGGTCCAGCTTGCCCCTGACCAGGCCCGTGTAGAAGCACTCCGTGATGAGGTAGTC
Organism: Chlorella sp. KRBP; assembly: GCA_004335735.1. Lineage (NCBI taxonomy): Eukaryota > Viridiplantae > Chlorophyta > Trebouxiophyceae > Chlorellales > Chlorellaceae > Chlorella > Chlorella sp. KRBP. The sequence goes on from QAXK01001899.1 coordinate 1,112, forward strand.
CTCCAGCTCACGCACGCTTGAGATGCCCAGGGCCTGCTGAAGCTCTGCATAGGGAATGACCTGCGTGGGAATGGCCAAAGCGCGCTGCTCTGCTGCGGTGCTTGCTGCAGCTCACCTGCACGCTGCCACTCGGCCAGCCTTCATACCCGCCCCAATCGGCAAGTCTCCCAAGAGTGATAGCCCTGCTTGGTGTTGGTCCAGGCCCGCTGCATCGCTGTCGCCACGCCGCACGGGTGCACCCACGGCCCACGGCCCACCTTTTGCCGCAGCGCCAGGGACGCCACCGTGAGCTGCTTGAGCTTGTTCACCTGCGCCGGCGTGAGCTCTGGTAGACCAGCTGCGTCCGCTGCGAGTGCCACCGCAGGACCACGCACCAAACGGTCCGCGCGAGGTTCGTCGCTCGCTCCCGTGCGCAGCGGCAGCCCTGGAGCCCCGCAGCAACGCTCACCCTGGTACTCTGGCCATGTGCTGTAGGCGAACGCCTCCAGCAGGCGGTAGTGCGCTGCGTGCTCCCCCTTGGCGATCTGCGTGTGTGCAGCGCGGAGACGGGTGAGCGGGGCCTGCGGGGCGAGCCACACCGCGACGACGAGGCGCAGGCGACGAACCTCCTGGATCTGCGGCACGGCCAGGAGCTCGGCAAAGCCAAAAACCCCAGGCTCCGCCGTGGCCTTGCCGATGAGGTCCACCAGCGCTCGCCCTCGCGCGCCCTTGGCGAGCAGCACGAACTGCTGCACGCGGCTCTCGTCCACCTGCACCATCGTCTCGCTGCTCGGGCGCGGAGCACGGCCTCAGCACAAAGGAGCTCTGGTGCTGCTGCAAGCGTCCGAGAATGGATTGTGGTCGATGACTGTGGAGCCGATCGCTATCTTGTGGGACGCGTCTGCCTTCCCGCACTCCGCCTCCTGGAGAATTCAACCGAATCAACCGAATTCTTTGGGCTCGTGGCGCCCTGCAGAGGAGAGTGCGAGAAGGGGAGGAGAGAGCGCCAGCAGCAATCAGCAGGAGGAGACAGCAGCAGGAGGAGGCACGATGGCACTTCGCGCGGGTTCGAGCGCGCAGGCGTTCGGCAGCCAGCAGTCATGCTCCAGCAGGCGCTGCAGCAGCGCAGTCGTCAGCGTGGCGCGGTGCGTGCCGCCGTTGCACTTGCCCTCGCTCCTCGTGTGGTGGAGCTCATCGCGAGGAGTTGATCTGAGCCCCACGGCTCGATCCACGCGGCCTCCTCGCAGGCCGGCCGTGCGTCGCAGCCTCACGGCGTGCAGAGCGGTGGCGCAGATGGCCAGCCAGTCGGAGGGCACCAAGACCATCGCAGTGAAGAACCAGCCTGGAGACCTGCCCTTCCCCTGGTCGGAGAAGGACCCCTACCGCCTGCCAGTCAGCATCGAGCGCGTGCAGCGGATGCTGCTCAACAACGGTGAGCGCGCCACTGCACTCGTCCTGCGCGGTGGGGCGGACGATGGGGCAGCCGCCATGGCACGCTCGTGCGCAGCGAGGATCCAGGCGCGCTGGGCGCAGCAGCAGCAGCGCAAGGGGTGTGGCACAACAGTGGGATGGGCGTGGGGGGCTGATAGCGTGGGGCAGGCGCCTGCGACGTGGCGTGTGGCGCTCCGGATGGCGCACCCACGAAGTGCAGCACAGCAGCGGCAGGGACAGCAGCGGCAGTGGGAGAGGAGCCACGCAACAAGCAACACGTCTGCAGTGACAGGGCGCTGCGTGTCCAGCCATGGCACCTCACCCCGTGGCGGAGAAGCACCACGCACCGCAGCATGCAGACACGCGGGGCTCAGGAAGGCAAGGCAGCGCATCGCAGCAGTGGCAATGTTCAGCGAAGCAGCAACACCTACGCAGGCATGCTGGCTGCCACACGCTATGGTTCGTTGCGCCTGCTTGCCACCGCACAGGCTGGGAGAAGCCATGGGTGGAGCAGATTGTCGACCGCATCATGAAGAACATGCTGAGGACCACGGAGGAGCGCGCCACGGGAGTGGTGAGGCCTTGCTGGTGATGCGGGGCGCCAGCCCTGCAGCAAGGTGGCGGGCGACAGGCGCCCGGGTCACTGCCGGTGGGCAGCCTGCTTTCGCAACGTACGCTGGCTGGCTCAGCGCTCGCCCAAGAGCTGCCAGCTGCGGCTCACCATATGATCATTGCGTTCCGACGCATGCAGATTGAGTACTTGACGAGCATCGGCCTCAAGCAGGACGAGGTTTGCAACATGGCGAGCATCAGCGTGGTGCTGCTGGGGCTCAACCCAGACACGCGCCTCAAGCAGGTGGTGGACTACCTCAAACGCCGTGGCCTGCCTGGTGAGCGGGGTGTGAGGGCAGCAGGTGGCCTGGAGGTGACGGGGCAGCGGCATGGAGCAGGGCAAGTCTGCCGATCGTGCACTCGCTTCAACAGGCTGCTGGGAGGTTGGTGACATCAGCGCCCCTGATGCGTGGCGAGTTCGCCTGCTGTTGCTGGCTCCCTCAATCAGCGAGTGCATGCGGAACAGGAGCGAATGGGAGGGCGTGTTGAGCTTTACATCTCTTGCTTTCAGGTGCCCCACGAACACGTGTGCGGGAGTGCACCCGCCTGCAAGCTCGGCTCTGCTGCCACGGTGTGCGCTGCTTCTTGTGCGTGCAGATGACGCCATCCCCGACGTGGTGCTCAAGCACCCACGCATCTTTGAGTACAAGTGGGAGGACCCAGAGGCCTCGTACCTGGTCAAGGGGCGCGCACGCATCCAGGTGCGGTAGCGGGGCACAGTGGGCAACCTGTCGCGCGCTGGCGGCCCTGGTCAGAGTGCCTGTTGCGAGGGCACCAGCAGCGCATCCTTTGTGTTTCGTGTTGGCAGAGGTCTGGTGGGGAGCCGCGAGCGGCAGCCAGTGGCCACGGCGTTTGGTCAGCAAGCACGTACAGCAGTAAAGCAGCAGCAGCAGGAGGCTGCCGCGCTGCCTGTTGGAGCGCCGCTGGCGGTCGCGTCAAGTGTCGGGTGGCGCGTGCTGCGGTGCCTGCTGCAGGTGGACGTGCTCCCCGCGCCGGACGGCAGCAGCAACAAGGTGGCGGCCGTCAACTACTTCCGCGACGTGGCCACCTTCCTGGCGTCCCCCGTCTCACCCAGCGGGCCTGCGCCCGCGTGACCCTGACCCTCTCCCAACCCCCCCCCCGTGCGTCCCCACCGTTGGGCGCGATGACCTGCACCCACTCCTGAATCTTCGTGTGCTACTGGGACATACTGATGCCTGCAATGCGCTGCGCGCCGCGTGCGGAGATGGTGGTGATCACGGGCGGCCACTGGGACGCGCCAGACCATTGGTGCTGGCTTGATGGCAACAGGCCCAGCAACGCCAGGATTGCGCTGCGCTCTGCTCTCCGCACGAAAATTCCCCATTGTCCCCATTTGTCCCTCAGGGCCACCGTCGAAGGCGCCCTGCCTCAGACGCTCCAGCAATTGACGGCTGCACGCGCTGTGCAGCCGCTGCAACTCGCCATGTGGGAGATTCTGCGCAATTTCCGCAAGGGCGAGGCGAGCAAGGCTCCGTCGCAGGTGCACGACAGCGTCTCGCCCGTGCACCGCCACTTCTCCGTCAACTTCAAGGCGCGTCGCAGTGCCGCACGCTGCCGGGCAATCGCGGCCCATCGCGAACGCGCGCGGCCGCTCCCCGCCTCTCTCCTGGTGGTCCCCACGCAGACAGCAGGCAACAATATAGCGGCGCACACAGCAACCTCAACGGTGAGCGCAAGGTGGCATGCTCACCCGTATGCGCAGGACCTCAACATCTCCAATGACGTCAGCGACGAGGCGGATGAGGCGCCAGTCGCCGTGCGCATCACGCCGGTCGGCAGTGCGGCAACTACCGCGCTGCCCAGCCCCCGCACCGTCAAGCTCAAGCGCCTGGAGCGCAACAAGCTCATCATTATCATGGTTGGCCTGCCAGGACGGGGCAAGACCTTCCTGTGAGCGCTTGTCTAGCCACGCCCGTGCACCTGCTCCCTCCTGCTCGCGCTAAGAGCAGCGCAACGTGCCACCGCTGCCCGCAGGTGCAACAAGCTGGTGTGCTACTTGAACTGGCTGGGACACGCCACCAAGCTCTTCAACGTCGGCTCGTACCGGTGAGCACTTCCCCGCCCCACGCTACGCAACGCAGCATCTGCATCTCTAGCCGTGATCATTACCACGGACTTGCTCAGGATCACACGATGTTTCTCCCGATGCCGCCCCGTCATCCGCGCTTCGAACGATTGAATGAGAATGGGCACTCACGCCATCATTACGAGTAGCCCATCACCCGCCTCCTCGTCTGGTCGTCACATCATGGCCTCTGATCTCCTGTTCTCCTCAACATCACCGCGCCTGATACTGCACACACTCTTCTGTACTTCTGTACGTCACTGACCTCACCCTGCCCTCCGCACGTCCCGTTGGTCTGCCAGCAGGCGCAAGCAGAAGGACGTGGATGAGGTGCAGGACGCCAGCTTCTTCGACAAGAACAACACGGTGAGAGGGCAGATGTGGCTTCTGTTCATGCTTCATTAATTGCTGCCACTGCACATCGCGCCAAGCGCACAAGAGGGCGCATCAGGAGGTGCTGTGGGCCGGTGGTCGCATCCCGGCAGATGCCACAACAACACAAGTGCCACTGCTCTTGTTCGCAGGCTGGCCTGGAGGCGCGCAAGCGGGCGCTGGAGGAGGCGCTAGAGGACCTGAAAGCGTACCTGGACACTGACACGGGTCAGGTGGCCATCTTTGACGCCACCAACACCACCAACGAGCGGCGGCAGTACCTGGTGCGTCGGGTTGCCCTTGCTGTGCCCTTGCTCACCGTCATCACGCAACGAGGAGAGAGGACGCAGAGGAGGAGGAGGATGTCCTTGCTGTGCCCTTGCTCACCGTCATCACGCAACGAGGAGAGCCAAGAGAGGAGGAGGAGGAGGAGGAGGAGGAGGAGGAGGAGGCTGCTAGCAACATGCGTATCTGGTGTGTGGTGCTGCCGTTGCAGGTGAATGAGTTCCACGGGCACTACCAGTACCTCTTCATCGAGAGCATCTGCACTGACGAGCAGGTGCGCGTTAGGGCTTGCGTTGGGTACAGGGCTAGGGCTCGCATTTAGGGTACAGGGACCGCAGTGCTGTGTTGCTGTGGTGGGTGCGTGCGGCGGTGCCATGATGTGTTGTATTTGGCGCTTGAGCGCATGTCAGGGGCGCTTTAAGGCGTGCGGTGTGTGGGCGGGGACGGTATGGTGCGCAGGTGCTGGAGCAGAACTACCGTTACAAGATGAAGTACTCGCCTGATTACAAGGGCATGACGGAGCAGCAGGTGAGCCTAGGGTGATGGTAGAGTTCGGAGCGGTTCTAAGTATAAAGCCTGGGTTATGAAGGCATTGCGGGGCAGCACTCATTGCGGCATGTTGGTGTTGCGTGCACTCTGCGTGTGTGTCGAGCTTTACAACTGGCAGAGCCAGTTACGGCAAACAGATATGATCCCACAATTCGAATTCGCAGACATGTCACAGACATGTGTCACATCCACACTTGTGTGCTTTGCAGGCACTGGCCGACTTCAAGGAGCGCATCCGCAAGTACGAGGAGGTGTGTAGGGTTAGGGCTTGCGTGTTTGAGCTTGCGCCTGTCAGGACACTTCAACAGCATTGGCAAGAATGACACTGGTGGAGCTGGAACGTGTGGGCACTTGCCATTGCATGGCATGCTGCGACAAGGACTGCTCCTGATGGGCATTGCTTCGGGACCGCCCTTTTCCACAGCCATTGTGCGCGTAGGCGATCGAGCCTCTGGCGGACTGCACCAGGTATCCCTATCCCTATCTTTAACCCAGCCCTCATTCGATTTGCTGGCTTTCCTATTTGCGTGCAGGTGTACGAGCCTCTTGAGGACCGCACCAGGCACTACATCAAGCTCATTGACATGGTGACGGGGCGGGGCCACATGGACATCAACCGGATCAGCGGGTGAGGAGCGTCTCAATCGCGTTCCGTTCCGTTCCGTGTGCATGTTGCCGTCAGCCGGGCATGGCTGCTTGGCATAGCATGCAGGTTACTGCTAAAGGCGTGAGTAGCGTCTCAGCAGGGCGGGCCCGGCAATCCAACCTGTCCTGATGTTCTTGTTGCTGCCTCCACTTGCCCATGTGCAGGTACATCCCCGGCAAGATGTACACCTCCTGATGTATTCTTCCTCATGTCAGGCACTTTGCCCACACACACGCCTGGACCCCGCACGTACTGCTAACTCCTAGCCTAATAACTCTAACCTCTAACCTCGCTTGTGCAGGTACATCCCGGGCAAGATCGTCTTCTTCCTGATGCAAGTGTGCAAGGCGGGCATGGCTCAGGAGCGCAAGATCTGGCTCACGCGCCACGGAGAGAGGCACGTCGTGCTCACTGCACTCTGCTGCAGACTTGTTTCGTTCCGTTGCATGTCGCCATCGGTCGGGCATGGCTGCTTGGCATAGCAGGCAGGTCACACTGAGAAAGTGTGCGTGTTGCTGGGTAGTTGAGTGAGTTCAGGCGTCAGCGCTATGCACAACAGTGCCTGCAGCTGCAGGGCAGCCAACTTCCTGCACCAAAGTCCCTGTGCCGAGCTAACATCATCATCATCTGCTGGCTTTCATGACAGCTGGCCACTGTCATCGCTGTCATCTGCCTCGCAGCATGTTCAACGTGTACGGCAAGATTGGCGGCAACGCAGGGCTGAGTGACAACGGTCAGCAGTACGCAGAGGTGCTGCCAGAGCACCTCATGTCACGCCTGCCCGTGGTGAGTGCGGCCTAGCGTTCAGGTTGGCTGAGGGTATGGTCTAGAGTTCAGGTTGGGTGAGGGTATGGTCCACTCCTCTCCCCTCCCGTTGTGTGGCCACGGCTTTCTGTTCCAGTCACGCTCAGAGCTCATGCAGAGCTGAGGATCCTCGTCAGGGCTGTTGCCATGCCCTAACCCTAACGCATGCAAGCCCTAACGCGCCATGCAGACTGCGGACGACGAGCCCATCCCCGTGAGCGTGTGGACGTCCACGCTGCGGCGCACCATTGAGACTGCAGAATTCCTGGTGTTCCCCAAGCTGCGCTGGAAGGTGCGCTGATTAGGGCTTGCCATGAGGGCTTCGGGGGGGCCCATGCGCTGGCACGCTGGCACAAAGCACACGGCACCACCTTGTACCACTCCGTCAGCGCCAACACGGAGTGCAGGACGGAGTGCAAAGGCAGGCCCAACTGCAACCCCGCAACCCCAGAAGCCCTAGGCCCTAACGTGCGCACGCATGCGCGCAGGCCCTAGACGAGATCCACGCCGGGTCGTGCGACGGCCTGACCTACGAGCAGATTGCCGAGCGCTTCCCTGATGAGTACGCGGCGCGCCTCAAGGACAAGCTACGGTACAGGTGCGCATGGGATGGGGCTTAGGGCTTAAGGCTTAGGGCTGGGCTTGCTTGGCTGTTGGGGAGAGGAGGGCGCAAGTCATCAGGACACACTAGCCGGATCTGGCTGTTGCTGTAGCCGTTGTTGTTGTTGTTGTTCTTGTTGTTGCATGCCTGCAGCCGGGGCAGCTGTTTGGGTTTAAGCGGGTTTACCCGCTTAATCAATTGAAAGGAGACCAAAAGCTCATGCAAGTTTTCCTCAAGCGTGTTGCCATGATGCCCGTGATGATGGCGCAGATACCCTGCTGGCGAGTCGTACCTGGACGTCATCCAGCGGTGAGCGAGAGCAAGAGAGTCAAGAGGGTAGCAGAGGTGTTGAAAGGGTGATGTGGGGGTAGAAGAGTTGAAAGGGTGATGTGGCCCAGCGATGATGGCAGACTATCGATGGTGATGATGGCAGACTATCGGTGCGCTGGCCGTGTGGCTGTTGCTTCCATGGCTCACCTTGACCGCAACCCAGCGCTCACCTCACACTCTGTTTGCCATGCCCGGCTCCACCAGATGTAAAGCTCAACACACACGCAGTCGCCTCACACCTCACCTCACTCCTCGCCTCACACCTCACGTCACACCTCACCTCACTCCTCACGTTACACTTTGCCTCACTCCTCGCCTCACACCTGGTCCCTTCTGCTGCAGGCTGGAGCCCGTCATCATTGAGCTGGAGCGTGAGAAGGAGTGCGTGTGCATCGTCGCGCACCAGGCCGTGCTGAGGGCCGTGTACGGCTACTTCACTGCCGCCCCGCTGGCTGTGAGTTGCTTGGTTGTGGTTGCGGTGGCATCTCCCCAGCTGCGACGGCGACTGGGAAAGTGAGGGCGTTACGGCACCAGCAACATCTGCCTGGCCAGTTGGACATGCGAGCACATGGCTTCACTGTGCACACACGCGCATGTTGTGTTTCCTTGCGGTGCATGTTGTCAGCCGGGCATGGCAGCTTGGCACAGCAGGCACGTCACTGCAAGCGACGTGAGACGCAGCCTTTGTGCCAAGAGACATGTGGATGATCCACACACTCCATGTGCACACACGCGCATGCAGGACATCCCATCGCTTGAGATCCCGCTGCACTCGCTCATCGAGCTGCGCCCTCGCCCCGACGGCACCATGGCGGTGAGCTAGGGCTTTGCCTGGGGCTTGACCACCGCCAGCAACAAGCACCCTCCACGCCCGCCGTTGCGCATGCCTCTTTGAGCTTGTGCTTGAGATCGCATTCACTGACGTGTGTACCGCCCCATGTTCACCGCCCCGCTCTCGTACCGCCTTGTACCGCAGGTGGAGATTTTCGCGGCCATGCAAGACCCCGGCACCGGCGTGCACCCTAGCCTGCCGCCCATGCCAAAGGACGGAGTGGTAAGCGCACATGCAGGGCTGTTGCCTCGCAAGGGCTTTTCTTGCGCTTCAGCAGCCGTGTGTGGCTCTCTGCCACGTTTGCCTCGCGCTCTTGTTGTGGCTCTCTGCCACTTTTGCCTCGCGCTCAAGTGCGCATCGACGCCTACATGTACGCCTGCTCGCCCACCCACCACCCACATCACGTGCAGTTCCCCATGCACCACCCCTACTACCAACCTCCCTCCGCCTCCGGCACCCCCCACCCAGGCCCCCACCTACGCGTTCACTCAACTCACAATCACTCACTCGCTCTGCCACCCACCCACCACCCACATCACGTGCAGTTCCCCATGCACCACCCCTACTACCAACCTCCCTCCGCCTCCGGCGCCACCCACCCAGGCCCCCACCCAGGCGCCTATTTCGGCAACCACCGCCCACCCAGCTCGACCGACCGCGTCTCACCCACCTCGTCCGTGCAGCCGCCCACCGGCGGCATTGTTGGGGCTCCTGGGCCATCAGCCATGGTGTTCCCCGCCCCCGTCCCCGCCACTAGCACCAGCAACGCATCAAGCAACGTGTCGCCACGCCTGCACGTGCCGGCGAGCAATTCACCCTCCGCCACCGCAGCAGCAGCAGCAGCAGCAGCGAGCAGGCAAGCGGCTGGCACGCAGCTGCTCCACCAGGTGCGCCTTGGTGGTGGCTTGGTGCGTGATGAGGCCGGGCCTGTGCAAGGTGGCGCCGGCTTGGGATCGAGTGCTTGCTCGAGATGGTCTGACCAGCGTTGCGGCAGCGCACACCCCTGCTGTGTGTCCAAGCACACACTCTTGCCGGCTGTGCGCCCTCCTGCCACCTTTCGTCCTCCCGCAGGCTCTCTTGCACCATGCTGGGGCCAAACCGATCGACACCATGGCGCCCATCGCCAAACTCCCTGTCCCTTACCACGCTGCCTGTCCCCTTACCCCCCTCACACACACTGCCCATCCACCTGCAGGCGTTGCTGCACCAGGCTGGGGCCAAGCCAATCGACCCCATGGCGCCCATCGCAGAGCTGCCCGGAAGCCAGGGCGACAGCCTGGAGGGCGCTGCGGCCAGCAGCTGCAGCTTCAGCACCATCACCATTGACGGGCTGCGCATCGCGTCAGGCGCCACACCTCAAGGCTCTCAGGTGCGCGGGCAGGATGAATCTCTTCGATGGCGAGTTGTCAGCAACGCAGTCACACTGTCAAGCATCACGGCGATGATCACGCTCCACAAGCGCCCACCCTCACCCTGTGCCCGGATCACCATTTCATTCCCTGCCCACGCAGGCCGCCACCGCCACCACCAGCGCCCCAGCCTCCAACCTCCCCAGCGCCGCCACCGCCACCCACCAAGACGCAAACAGCGGCAACGACGGCGGCGGCGGTGGTGTGAGCGCGGGAGGAGCCGTGCTGCTCACCGCCACGCCAACACCAAGCCTCATCGACGGTGGCAACCCTGCGAGCGCGACGGCTGCTGCGGCGGCGGCGGCGGCGGCGGGGGGTGGGATGGGTGGGGAGGGGGGTAGCGTGCTGCGTGTGCTGTCAGAGGCTGCACTGGATGATTCGCACAGCACCGGGGCGACCCCGGCCAACTCGGTGGCGAGTGGGGCGGCCACGCCGGCGCCCAGCGGTGGCGGTGCTTGATGATTGGGTTGGGAATGATTGGGATGGTTGAACCTTTGGGGCAGGCGCTTTGCACATGCGGTGGTGCTGGCGGTGGCGGGCTTGGCGATACGCGGTGGTGGTGGTGGTGGTGGTGGTGGTGGCAGTCATCATCATCATCATC
>QAXK01001900.1:0-41628 GCA_004335735.1 Chlorella sp. KRBP
AGCGCCGCGTGCTGCTGCAGCAGGCCCCTCACCAGCTGCCGCCGCATGCTCGCCTTGTAGTGCTGGTGCAGCTGCGCACTGGGCGCCTCCCCGGCCTTGCTGGCGCTGCTGCTGGGCAGGTGCAGGTGCAGGCGGTAGACCTCGCGGGGACGTGCGGGAGCAGAGCCAAACGCCAGCGCCACCGTGGCGTGCAGGCCTTCATTCGCCGACTGAGCGAGCAGCGTGTCCAGGTGCGGGCGCAGCCCCTCGAGCGCCTGGTCGAGCTCGTCCAGCAGCTGCGAGGAAAGCGTCAAGGGAGGCGAGAGCGCCTTGCGCCGGCGGCTGCGGCGCGAGAGTGGGGCACGCACACGACTGTGCGTCGCGACTTGCCTTGGCGCAGCGCTTCACGGCGGGAGGCAGCCGACGGTGCGCCTGCTGCTGCTGCTTGGCCGCGGCCACCACCTGCGGACGAGGCGGCGTTGTGCGCCTGAACAGCGAGTGCGCGCCGAGTCCCGCCGCGAGCGCGCGCGCCAAGGCGCGAACCTTTGCGAGCTCCTCCACCGAGCACGGCGTGAGCCCGCGGTCGTAGAGCAGGAACTCGGCTGCGCAGCGCACCACCAGCAGCGCAACGTCCTGCGCTGGGAGTCCTCGGCTCTGCGGCACCTGCACGGCCAACGCTGGCGGGGGGAGCGGGACGGCCTGCTGCTGCTGCTGCGCTCTTCTGTTTGTGTGCATCATCCTTTGGTGGAGTGCGTTTGTGGGCTGCTGCCAGGTGCGCGGGGCGTGCGGAACGTTTGCATGCGTGGCGTGCGCCAAACCATGTGATCGCCACGCGCACACGCAAGCAGGCAGCAGCACCAGCAGCCCTCACGGCTGCGCCGGCTGCAGCGTTGGCTGCTGCTGCGCCCACTTGAGCACCAGCTCCTGCTCCTCCGGCTGCTCCGCCTTGCCTGCCGTGGAGCAACACCCACACAAGAAAGGAGCGTCAGCAGAGCACCTCGTTTTTGTCTGGCATGCACTCACTCGTGGAGGGAGCGCCGCTCACCGAGTTGCCGCGCGTCCCGCAGGCGCCGCGCCGCCGCCCTGGCGGGGTTTGCCGCCTCCGCCGCCATGAGCTGCGCCCGGAGCACAGAGTTGCCCAGCAGCGGCCCGCCCGGCGCCGCAAGCACCTGCACGCACCACAAGGGGTCCGGCCCACGCATACTGCTGACGATATGGACGCAACAGCCAGGCCCTGCTTAGCGCCGCCATGCCTCCCCCACCCACCCGCCACCCAGGAGACCGGGCGCGCACCTGCTTCTGCAGCATGTCGGGTGTCCACGCCTCCTGTGCGTTGAGTGACAGCGGGTCCAGGGGCCCGTAGCCCGACTCCGCATTGCCAAGCACGCCCGAGCGCAGCCGGCTGCCGGGCGGCAGCAGCGCGTCCGCAGCCGCCGCCATGTCCGCCTGCTCTGGCACCAGACGCCGCCCGTACTCCTGCGCGCGTGCAGACGCACACCACGCGTGCCACCACACTCTTCCTCGTGCTCCCACACACCTAGACATGAAGGCCCCACTTGCCTCCTACTAACACCCAAGTGGCTTCACATACAAGTGTCTTGCTGCCTTGACACTGCACTTGATGCCGATCAGGTGCTCACCAGGATGTATGCGGGTGAGGAGGGCAGGGAGGCGCCCAGCACGGCAGCCAGCCGCCCATAGTCCACGCCGCCATCCGCCCTGCACGTGCAAGCACACACCAGTGCCGTGCACCTGTCACACCCGCGCCATCCACTTTGCACACCGGAACACGAACCATCACAATGCCATGTACCGATAACCTTAAACTCCTCAAGAATCTCCGAAGCAGCTGCAACGCAAGCACGTGCGCCATCCTGCCACGTGAATCTGCGAGCCCACAATGAGAGAGCTACAGACCAAGGCCCCCCGCCAAGCCACGCCAACCTGCAGGCCCACAATAAGAGAGCTATAGCCCCCGGTCAAGCTCCTCCCCTCCCCACCTGCGCGCCCCGGCCTGCTCCACCAGCGCGTCGGGCACCGCCGGCATGCCCCTGCGACCCTGCAGCGCCCCCTCCGCCTCCACCACCTGCCCCGGCGACAGCAGCGGCGGCTGCGACGGCACCTCGCCCAGCAAGGGCGCCCGGCTGCCCGCCGCCTGCCTGGACTGGCGCCCCAGCCGCAGCGCCTGGGCAGCTTCCGCCTGGCTCCCTGACGGGGCGCCCGCCGCGCCGGCATCCGCCGCCGCCGCCGCTGTTTGCCAGGGGCTGTAGTTGGGGCTGGAGTCGGTGGAGGCGTAGGCTGACCAGTAGGGCGACATGCGGGCAAAGGTGCGCGCCCAGAAGGGCTGCTCCGCCTTGAGCAGGCGTTGGAGGTTGGGCACCCAGTCGCTGAACCACGCCTGGCCTTGGCACGAGGGGCACGACACGGTGCCTACGTATGTGTGGCGGGAGGGCAGAGCGCACGCGTTGAGGAGGTTCGCGCGCGTGATCGTGTGCCTGGGAGCACCCCTCCCACTGCTAACCACCCTGAGGAACACTCCGGGTGTGCCTGCCCCTCCTCTCCCAATCTCAACACAGCGCCAGCCCGCGCCCGTGCCAAAGCCAGGTCTCCTGCCCTGGCTCACCCGCCGAGGGCTGGAACATGGCGGGCTTTGGCGCGTCCCTCAGTGCGGCGTCGAGGTTCTGCATGATGAGGTACTCGGCCTTGATCTGCACCCATGGTCGACACCACACACGCGCACGCACACGTGTGAACGCGTGTTCCCTAGAGCCGCATTCCCTAGAGCCTGCGACCCATTCCCTGCCAGACAAGGAGCGTCAAACGCCCACAACGAGCACACACCTCACCCAAGCGCTTGCCTGCCAAGCGTGCCAAGGCCCACCTCACAGTCGTGCATACCCGCATCACCCGTCAAGGTCAAGCCCCGCCAAGGTCAAGGCCCACAGTCGTATACACACACGTCTGATACGCCCGGTAGTTGGGCTTCGGCCCCACCGAGGCGCCCAAACAGATGCGAATGTCGACACACACGCACACACACACACGCCTGCCCGCCTGGCTGCAAGACAGCGTGGGGCCGTGTGTGCGCCGCATCACCTGCTGGTCCATTTGCTGCAGCGCCCCGTTTGGCCCCTGCAGCAGCAGCTCTGGGAACTTTTCCGGGTGCAGCTCGGGCGGCAGCTCGAAGTTGTGGAACCCAATGGCGTCCAGGTTGTCCTGCAGCGACTTGTAGGGCTCAATCACCTGAGCAGACGGGTAGAGGAGACAAGGCAGTTGCGTGAGGGCCATGCTCGATCTGAGCCTCCCAGCCGCTTGCTTGAGAGCCAGTGACGGCTGCAGCTGTGCGCGCACTGCGCAGCTGCCCCGTGGTGCGTGATGCGGGCGCCAATGCTGGCGTGCTGGTAAGGTGTGCTGCCGTGCCGCACGGCGCTGGCGTGTGAAGAGTGGCAGGCGCACCGGGTATGGCACCATGTGGCTGTGCTCGTAGGGGTGTCCTCCCACACGGCGCATCATGGCCTTGAGCCGCTGCTTGTCCTTGGACACCTGCACACAGCATCGTCATGTGTGCACACATGTCATCAGGCGCACTGAGCTCACATACTGGTTGCTGCTCATCCCCTGCACCGCCCTGGGTGCCCAAGAAGAGGCCATGCCCGCTGGCTACGCCACCAGTGCACCAGTGGAGCGGAGGGCTGAGGTAGGAGGTGAAGATTAAGAAGAGCGCCCGTGGCCGGTCGACTCGCCCTGGCTCTGCACGTGCTGCTGCACAGTCCTGGCATGAGACGTGCCAGACGTCAGACGTGCCACTTGCCTGCCGTGAGACGTGTGAGTCCAGGCTCTTGTCGTTAGGGCCTGGCATGGGCTCCTCCTCAGGCGCCGTGTCCTCATCTAGCCGCCCCTCGTTGATGACGTCCTCGTACCTGCGCGCAGCACACATGCTCAAGGCGCACCAGCACCTAGTCATGGCACGGTGCATGAGCAGCCCACAAAACAACACGTGCAATGGTGCCTGTGCTGCCTCTCAGCGCCCTCCTTGCTGATGTGCCTCCTGCCGCAGCGTGCCCTGATGCCGCCGCCAAGCAGCGCCCAAGGCGCCTGCCTCACCATTCGTTGTACAGCTCGCCGTGCGTCCGGTCGTAGTACGCCAAGCGCTGCCCCCACTTGTCCCACTCCTCCTGCCACTCGCTCTCGTTGTCCCACGGGCAGTACACGCCGCAGTGCTCGCACTCCTTCATGTCTGCCGCCGCTAGCAACCTGCGCGTGGGCGGCCAGGTCGTCCCGCGTGCTGGAGACTTGAAGCCCCGGCCGCCGCTTCCTGCACGCCTGCCGCTGGCGGCTGCATCCGTGGAGCGCCCGTGGAGCCCCAACACCCTCAACACCCTCACCTGCCTACGCTTGTGTGTTCTGAGAGCCTGAAGGCGTGCGCATGCGCTCGCCGGACCTTGTAGCCGTTGCAGTGCGGGCACGTGACGATGCCGGCGCCGTTGCAGTGCTGGCACTTGTGCACAAACAGCTCCGGGTACGTCCTGCCAAAGTGCTCCAGGATGGTCATGCCCTCTGCGAGCTGCAGCAGCGCGCAGGGAGGACGACTCGCTGCTTGGCGTGCTGGTGGGGAGCCCCAGCGTGCCCAATCCCACACCACTGGCCACGAGCGCACGCGTGCACGCTCGAGACCACCATCGCCACCTGCTGCTGCGCGCATCGGCTGTTCCTGCGCGTGCTGATGGTGCACTCACCCAAATGACCTTCTGGACCCACCAAACCAGCTCCTTGTCCGGCAAAGCGCGCATGATGTCGATGTATGGGTCGCCATCGAACGCGCGGCTCGCGAATTGGCCCATCTAGACGCCTGGATCGACGCGGGCACCAGCGTCAGCGTCAGCAGCGGCGAATTGAGCAGTGCAGCCGCCTTGAGTGGTCGTAGGAAGGATGCTGCAAGCGACGCTGGGGCAAGTTGGGGCTCCTTCGCTCACCAGCCGCCGAAATCGCTGCACCCTGATGGTGATTGTGCATGCGGACCAATGGGTGCGCGAACGCGCCAACGAGAGCTCGAGCAGCGGAACGACTCGCAAGGTGAGGCCCGGGACCGTCGCTGCTGAGGTGCTGCTGGGGCCAGTGTGGAGGCGCCGGGGCAGCAAGGCGCAGCCAGTCGCCCCACAGCGCGCAGCCCCAGCCAGCGAAGGCCAGACAGCGGGCTGGCTGCAGGTGGAGCGATACCCGTCCCTTTAGGCGCATGGCCTGACGCGCGTGCCGCCTGGCCGCTCTGTGGCTGTGGCTGCGTCCTGCAGGCACGGAGACCATGGCCACCATGATGGCGTCGTGCGGCAGCCGCGTGACGGCGTTCAGCGGCTCGCGCGTGTCAAGCAGCCGCTCCTCGCTCAGCCAGCGGGGCGTGGCGGGGGCCACGATGATGAAGAAGGGCATCCACCCCGAGTGGTTCCCAGAGGCCCCAGTCATCTGCAACGGCGTCGAGGTGATGCGCGTGGGCGGCACCAAGAAGAGCTACACCGTCGACATCTACAGCGGGAACCACCCCGTGTACAATGGCGTCAAGAACACGATGGTCGTCGACGAGGGCCAGCTCAACAGGCAAGCGGCACGCATGCAGCACGAGCAGCGTGACGGGGGACGCAGCGCAGGCGTGTGGGCTGGGGCGCGCACGATCTCACCGGGCAGGCCGTGCCATGGAGGACAAGGAGCACGAGGAGCAACAGCAAGGAGCAGCAGCAGGTCCTCGGTCCGCGTGCCAGGGACGTGCTCTGGGTGTGTGTGTGGGGCCGGAAGCGCCCGCAACGTCGGGCCACGCTGAGCAGCTCTTGTGGGCATGCATGCACGCTCTGTGCAGGTTCAAGAAGCGGTTCGCTGACCTTGGCGAGCTCAGTGAGGTCGGCCGCGCCGCCAGCATCGCAGGTGAGCACTCACCGGGCGATGGGCGTGGCGCCAGGTGGCTTGAGCGCAGCCAGCCAGCCTGCAGCGGTCAGGCACCAGCAGCGGCAGGCTTCAGAGGGACAGGTCTTGCTGCAGGCTGTGGGCGGGCCCTCGCGTCTCACCGCCCGCGTGATGCATGTCGTGCGTGTGCGCAGGCAAGGCCGTGGACGAGGACTCGCTCAAGAAGCCAGCGGGCAAGGCGGGAGCCAAGGGCAAGAAGAAGTAAATGCCGCAATCAGCAGGGGTGTGCCTGATAATGTCTGTGGGGGCCGCATTGCGCGTTGCTCGCGTGGACTGGCAGGCCTCCCATGCCGCGCCAGGTGTGCACCTGGTTTTTGTTTCGCTTTCCTTGTTTCTCTCTCTAGCCATTCAAGAGATACCTTTCCCTGTGGTGCGGGACGATTGCCGCCATGGTGGCCGTGCGCGTGCGACCCCACAGCCGCACAGCCTTCATATCTAGGCACCAGCACGAACAGGAAATCACACACAAGCAGCAGCACCGCAACACAGAGACAAGGCTTTGCAGTGCAGACTGCATCGTCCTTCAATCGTCCCAATCGCCGCTTCCAGCGCTCGCACCTGCGGCAGAGCAGCGAGGAGAGCAGCTCAGCGCATCGCCTGTCCGCATCGGAGGCGCAATGCAGCATCGTGTGCTGCTCCCGCGCTTGGCGGCTGGGGGATCGACTCCGTGCCAACTTGGACGGCCAGGTGCGTGCAGATGGAGCGATGCTGGCGTGCAGCATGCGCCATGCATCTCACAAGCGCCTCCTGTGCTGCTCCCCGCAGTGCCATGCGCTCCCAGGGTCGGCCACGCGATACGGACGCACCGGCGCTCCCTCCCGCTAGCAGCAGCAGCAGCTAGCGGTGCAGCACCAGCTCCCGAGCCCGAGCAGCGACAGCAGCAGCAGGCAGCCGAGGGGGCAGGGCCAGAGGTGGTGGAAGCGACGCGGGTGATGGAGGCGGGCGAGGAAGCAGACGATGAAGAGGACGACCTCAGCGTGCCAGGCAAGCACTGGCGTGGGCAGAAGGACCATGGTCATGTGCCTCTGCCACCTGCACAAGTTGGATCCGCTCGCCCGCACGCCCACACCATCATGTGCGCGTCGTGCACGCAGGTCTCCCCGTGCTGCCGGATCACGTGGTGGCAGGCGCAAGGACGGGGTACCTGGCGCTCACCGGCACGCTGCTCCTGCAGGTGTGTGAGGCGCCGACCCTGCCTTTCGCAGGCGACCACCGCTGCGTGGCACGCCCCCCCTACCACCACGCTCGCCACCCACACCACGACGCGCAGCGGCAGCGGTACAGATGAGATGCATCTCTCCTTGTTGTCCTTGTTGTCGGGTGCTTGCGTGCCCAAGGGTGCAGCTATGCCCCCCTGCCGTGCGCCCGCCCGCCGCAGGGTGTGGGCATGGTGGCCACCGCGCTGTTGGCCCCCGGCGCCCTCCTGCCGGCCAGCTGCACCACGGCCACCACCGTGGGCCTGGCCACCACGCTGCTGGGCTGCGCGGCGGTGGGCCCGCTGCTGGCCTCGGCGCTCTGCCTGCACCTGGCGGTGAGGTTCACACGCAGCACCCTGTGTCGAGCTTTGCATCTGGTGGAGCCAGCTACGGCAAACAGATGGTGTGTGGCGTGCTGAGCTGTCCGGTCCTTCGATGCAGCTATATGCTGCCAAGCCAGGTGTCAGTGTCGGTGGGGAAAGGAGACTGTTTGCAGTGGGACAGCTACTTGCTCTGGTGGGAGCGAGTGCACACGGGGTAAGAGGCAGGTGGGGCAGGCTGTGGCGGCAGCACGCCAGAGGAGGCCTTGCCAACGCCAAGACAACCGTGCTCTGGTGGGCTATCAGCCGACGACTCGCCCAGTGCAAGAGGGGCTGACATGGCATGCGACAAGCAGTCATGTTCCCCCCCACACACACGGGCCCCGTTGCGCGCTGCGTGGTGGTGATGCGTCTCTCCTGCAGGGAACGGCTGCGGACGGGGAGCTCGGCACGTGGCGCCACCAGCGCATCAACGGCGCGCTGGCGCTCTACTGCACAGTGGTGCTGGCGTCAGCGCTGTGGGGCGCGGCGTCATCGCACCCGCTGCTCACAGGGTGAGCCGTCATTGAATGGACACTGCCAGGAGTTGGAGGAGGTTGCACCACAGGCTGCAGCAGACCAAAGCGAACCAGCGTAGCACTCTCGCCCAAAGGAGTGCAGGTCCCCGGCAGACTGCTGCGGCAGCTGGCAGAGCGGTGAATATGAGAGGCGTAAATGCTGCTGTGCGGGTGCGCGCAGGGTGACGGTGCTTACCTCTGCGGCCGGTGCCGCCGCCTGCGCCCTGGTGGCGAGGGCTTGCTGGCCGCATGGGCCGTGGATGCAGTGGAGCGTGGAGGCTGGTGAGCTGGGCATCACCTCCCAGGTGAGCCGCCTTTCCGATTTATGACGAGTTTTCTGTCTTGCTCGTTTGCGTTTGTGACGCGGGACATCTGATACGCCCCCTGAGGCGCCAAAGCAGATGCAAAATACCACACACACCCACTTCGGGACTCATTTGGCAGGGTCAGGGAGGGTCCGATTCTGTGGAGTGATGATGATGAGGGAGTCATCAGTGATCACTCAGTGATGATGAGTGATAATGGCTGCGTCAGAGTGGGCAACTGCCACTGCGACAGTAGTGACGGCTGGGTCGGCGGACTGCCCTACCCACTGTCTCGCCCCTGGGCTCACCCATGTCCATGTGTGTGCGCGCACAGATCCTGCTCTCCTTCCTGCGGCGGGACCTGGGCACGCTGGCGGGCATCGCCTGCCTGGTGCTGCTGGCCGTGGGGACTACCGGCGCAGCAGGTGATCTCCGCTTGTTGAACAACGCAAACTCGCACCTTTCCCCCGCCTGACTGCCGCCACTCCACTTCGCCTCCCGCCCTAACCCCTCTCCTCTCTCTTGCTTGTGCTCCTGAGCGGGTGGCTGTCCCCACCATGTAATCAGCCTCTCCACCCCACCCCAGCGCAATTTGCAGGTCACCCAAAGCAAGCTCTCCTCTCTCACTCCCCTCCCCTCACCCCAACCCACCCCACCCCGCCCGGCCCCGCAGGCGTGCTGCTGTCCCCCGCCAGCTGGGGCCTGGACCACACCGCCTCCACCTCCCTGGCCACCCTGGGCTTCCACCCCTGGTGGCCCTACGCCACGCCCGCACCCACGGCCGCCGCCCTCGAGGCGCTAAGGCGCAGTGCGGGGGCGGCGCTGGCGCTGTGGGCGGTGGCGGCGCACACGCTGCTGGAGGCGGCCGTGTGGTCGCGTGGGGCCGAGCTGCTGGGCTACATCAAGAGCAACCTCGTCACGTGAGCGAGGGTAACGGGGGCTTGGAGGTGGGGGGTGGATGGGTTGAGAGAGGGATGCTGGGATGCATCAAGAGCAACCTCAAGGTCACGTGAGCGAGGGTGGCGGGGAGGCAGGGGGTGGAGTGGAGGTGGATGGAGCGACTTGGCCCTTGGCATGGCGGCTGCACAGCTTGTGGTGGGAGGGTGCAGCATGGCGTGCCCCGTCGTTCGGCCGCCCCGTTGCTCTGGCTCCGTTGTGCCCAAGGGTAAAGCCGGGGCCAGGTGCCGCGCTGCCGTGCATGTACTGCAGGCTGGTGAGGCAGCACGACTTCAGCTTCACACGTGCCCCCGCCGTCGTTGCCTCCCTTGTTTCTTCGCTTCCCTACAGCTTCTCACTTGTACACTTGCTCATGGAATCTTTGCGGCGCGCAGTCTGCTGCAGCAGGGCGACCCGGCGGCGCACTTGATCAGCCCCGGGCGTGGCCCCTCTACTGCCCCCTCCTTTCCTCCGCACTCCATTCACGTGCCTGTCCGCGTGCACTCCTTACGCGCGCAGGTTGCTGCAGCAGGGCGACCCGGCGGCTCAGCTGCTCAGCCCCGGGCGCGAGCGCTTCACCGCCGTCAACGCGCTGGGGGTGCTGCTGGCGGGGGGCGTGCAGGTCGGCTTCCTGGCGCGCGGCGCGCAGCTGAGCCTCGAGACGCTCAACCGTGACGCCGCGCTCATGGGGCCACTGCACTGGTCTGGCATGTGAGTGGGGTGTGCCTGCGTACGCCTCTCTTGTCGCGTGCGGAATCGTGGAGCTGTCATGACCTTCACCTGCCTGGCCAGGACCATCGGTAAGCATCGGTTAGTGCGTGGCACGAATGGCCTGTTGATGGGCACGTTGATGCACGGCCAAACACCCTTGCTGTACGTCCGGCAGCAATGTTGGAATGATGCTGCCAACGGTGACGCCATGCGACTGTGGCGCGTGTGTGCTTGCGTCTGCGCGTAGGCTTGCTGCTGTCTACCTGGTTGTCAACACAGCGGCGCTGGACTGGACGTGGCTGACCAACCTGGCAATGAGCGCCTTTGAGGTGCTCATGGGGGCGGTGGAGCTGGTGCTGCGCACCTTCATGCTGCCGTCGCAGTGGCTGGGCACTCGCAACTGAGCCAGTGGCTGGCTGGGCACTCGCAGCTAGCTAGCCAGGGGCAGGCGGTGCACATGGCTTTGGACTCCTGTGCGGGGCTCCTTGCCATTGCCGCGTCAGTGGGGTTGTGAGCGCGCCCTTGCTTTGGTTGGGAGAGAGGTGTGCTGCTTGCACGAGCGCTGAACGCTCAGCTGCGAGTGCAAGAGGTTTGCAAGGGACGGACGCCGCCGATACAGAGCTCTGTCCACACACAACCCAGGCGAGATCGTCCATTGGCAGATTGCCCCACAGCAGATGATCAGTCGCAAGAGAAGAGTCTACATGCATGTCCAACCATCTCTTCGCCCTTGCGTGTGCACCGAGCCGGTAAGGAGCGCATCACACCATGCAAGCGTTGCTTTGACGAAGCCGTGACGCACTTGGCAGGAGCCTTGGCGGATTGAAGAGTATCCCATCAGGAGATCTAGGAGAAGAAAATGGGTGCGCTGTACGGGCAGCACCATGAGGTCACCGTGAGAACGTGGCAGTGCGTTACCCAGGTGTGGCACGTGAGAGCCATAAGGGTTGCACGGTTGTTGGACTGTCGCCACAAGGCGTGCGCACGTGGAAGTGAACATTTGTGCACTTGTGCGTTTGAGGACAGCGTGTGTGACAGAAGAGGCGCACAACAACTCACGGACAGGAGTTTCTATCTTTCAGGACGAACAAGCCCTCGAGCACCACACGCACTCCCTGGGCCCTTACCAAGCAAGCGAGCACGCCCTCTGTCACAAGCACTCCCTACATCGCGTCGCTCCTGGCGCCCAGCCCATGTTACCATTGTGCCAAGCAAAAGCAAAAGTACCTCTTGGCAGGAAGCATCAGTGTAGACAGGGACGCATTTGCTCCGATGCTGACCCGTGGCTGCTACAGGGTGCCCCCTCGCTCACTGCAAGCAGCTGGGAGTTGCGTAGCAACTCACCAAGAAGTCCACAGCATTCCCCCAGGTTCTGCAAGTCAGTCCCCAAGTCGCGCAAGCAGGAGCAAACAACTAGTGCCGAAGGTCAGGTGGTCAGAGCTCAGTGGATCTCAGCGTCCTGGTGCAGTTGCTGCAAAACCAGGCTGTGTTCAAGTCGACCAAAGCCAACGGGATCAAAGTGAGCTGGGTGGTAACCGGTGGAGCAGTGGGGACGCGCAGTTGCTACTTGAGGCAAGTGTGCACACATCGAGGAAAGGCATGGGACAAACAGGAGGGAGGCTGCAGTCGCAACACAAGCTGGGCAACTTTGGCAAAGGACGAATGTTGGTATGCCTCGTGTGTGGCATGGCCCAGCGGACTCAAAGGACGTAGTAGCATTTTGGCAGCATTGATGTTTAGTAGCATATTAGCAGAATTAACGCAGTGGGCAAGCGGGAGCAGTATCTCGGAGTGGTGCCAGTGGGGTTGAGCACCTCTCGCCCCGTGCATAACAGTTTGCCATACCAACTTGGAGCACCATGCCTCTCTTTGCGTTCTGTCGTTCTTTCTGTTGAGGCATTTGCTCAAGCTCTGCCGCGCACGAAGTGAAGAGTAAAAATTTGTGCAACGTCTGCACCCGGCAAGAAGTGAAAAGTAACAGCTACTAAGTGGCGTGCCAGTCGGCGTCACGGTGGAGTTGAGGGGGTGGGCAGGAGCAATCCCTTGGGACAGCAATTGTTTGAAGACGGCAAACGGCTGAGACTTGACGCCGCGCCCCGGCAAGCATTGAATCTGGCACGAGACCCGATGCCATTTGTTGAGAATCCGTGCGTCTGTTAGTAACCCAGACAGTGTGCAAGAAGCAGTGAGAATAAATGCGTGTGTTGGTGTCCGAAACAGGCAGAGCACAGAGTCTGCAGGGGTGTGTCAATTGCCGGACTAATGGCATCTATTCAGGCGCCACTTGTTGCCCAGTCCACGGCTTGCACACGTTTTTAGCGTGCTGCTGTTGGGGGCGTCTGCACACGTGCCTGTGCCACATCACGGCCACAAGCTGCTCCGCCGAGTGAGGGCCACGCGCCGCACCGAAGGTGGTGCTCTAGTTCAACGTACCCATCTGACCAAGGGAGTCGCAAGAGCCTACCTTTGCCCGATTCGGCACTTGTCAGGAGGCAGCGTGTGCCGCGGCAGACTTGTGGGGAACAAGCTCCTACCGGGAGCGTGTGTTGAGCAGCACCTGCATGTTCTGCAGCACACTCGGCGTCTGGGCCTTGGATGAGCAGGTGCCGGTGCCCGTGGTGTGGAGGAAGGAGGCGCGGTCGCTCGAGTTCTGCGGGCACATTGGCACATTGGCTTTCCTCAGACAAATCATGTAAAAACAGGAACATCGCGCGAAACAACCCACAAAACCTGCGTGTAAGAACGCGCCCAGACTCCTCTGTGTCACGGGTAACTAAACTGACCTCGGAGTTCATTGAGAGCACGAATGCGGCCAGGTCCATGCTGGCCGCCGGCGGGTGGCCAGCCGCCTGCCTGACATCAACCGACGGGCGCCTGAGGCCCCCCTGCTGCTGCCCGCTGATGGATGGGATGGACTGCATCAGGCCCGCCATGTGCATGAGGGACATGCCCGCGGAGCTGGGCGGCTTTGCGAGCTTGCTAATCTGGGTGGCGCTGCCGTTGGGTGACGCCAGAGCCGCCGCGCGCGTGAGGGTACCACGGAGCTCGGGCCAGGCCAGCAGGGGCGAGGTGGCAAACCGTGGAAGGAGGCCGCTTCCGGTCGGCGTCTTAGTGGCGGGCCGGTCCACGGACATGGGGTAGTTGGCGGGTGCTGGTGGCTTGCTGGCGTCCAGCGTGTAGACGTAGGTGATCTGCGGTGGGGGCGCGGGAGGTTGGCAGTGGGCGGGAACGTGAGGCGGTTAGGTCTAGGAAGAAGCAGGGTAAGTGCCCTTGCTACTGTGGCAGCAGCCAGTGGTTGTGTGGGCGAGCGGGCTGGCCTGGACACACTGCGTGTGCGGTAGCTCTCACCATGCGACCCTTGCCCTTGACCTCCACGCCCCCGGTGCAGACCAGGTCAGTGTGGCACCCTGCCTCGGCCAGCAAGTCGTAGGTAGGCTGTGACAGCTGGATGGTGCCATACTTGGCAGTGGTCTCCATGCGGCTGGCCGTGTTCATGCTGTCGCCAAACAGGCCTGCAAGCGGTGTCAACAAGCAGGCAGGGTGAGGGACGTGAGGGACACACTGGTGGGAACACGAACGCTGCACTTCGCGTGGATACGGCGTTGGATTTTCTACTCACAGAACTTGGGCATGCGGTATCCCACGATGCCAGATGTCACGGGGCCAGTGTGGATGCCGACGCGCACTTGCGTGGGCTGGCCGTTGTGAGGCATATGGGTGGAGGCCGCCTGCACAGTGGGTGGCACGTTGGCGTGGCCCTGTGATGTGATGCCGTGGCGTGAAGGCATCTTATGTATGCAGGCGCCTGCACCAGACACTCACCACTTGCAGCACGGCCTGGGCGAACTTGTACACTGCCACAGCGTGCGACGCCGCGCCACGCTTCTGTGCCTTGTCCACCACCACAAAGCCCTCATCGTCATGCGCCAGCAGCCCTCCAGCCACCACGTAGCAGTCTGCACGGTGTTGTAGTGCGCACAGCAAGAAGCACACTCAGCTGTGCCCACTCCATGGCCGGGGCATCATGGCTGCAGCTACAGCCGGGGCATCATGGGGCAGCAGCTGCAAGCTACAGTCAGTCACCGCCGCTCACCTCCCACGGTCTCCACCTTGAACACTCCGTGCTCGTCAGCCAACTGGTCGTAGCGCGTGTAGAGCTCGTTCAAAAAGCGCATCACGTGCACTGGCTCCACCTCCTTGCTCATGGTCGTGAAGCCTGTGCAGGTAGGCACGCACACAGGAGTCAGCATCGGTCAACGCGTCATCATTGCCTCGTGCTCAGCCTCACAGAGTCAGCTGTCACGCAGCTGCACACAGGCCGCGCACCGACAATGTCGCAGAAGAAGAGCGTGACGGACTCGTGCTTGGTGGCCAGCTGGTCAAGCATGGCGTTGGTTGGGTTGACGATGGGTGGCGCGCTCGCAGGCCTGGCAGTGGTGCCGCCGCCCGGCGGTTCCACGGCCTGGCTGTTGGGAGCGTCCGGCGCCCCCCTGGCGGCGCAAAGGAGCTCAATCACTGCAGCGCCACGGGAGTAGGCAGCACCACAAGGATGGGTGTAAAGACAATGGGGGCTACAAGGGACGCCGTGAGGACTTGTTAAGCTGCCGTGCGACAGGTAAGGGATGTGGCCCTCACCGTGGCGAGGAAACAGCGCCTCCAGCAGTTGAACACAGGCATCCGCCACCTTCGCAGAGACGCAAAAGCAAGGCAAGAACTTGTGCCTTGAGAGGATGCAACCGCCACATGCACCTGCACCCGCCACATGCACCCGCCATATCAGGGAGAGTGGCATGGTATGCTGCACCAGCTGATGCTCACCTCTGCGACGCGCGACTCCTGCTGCTTGCGTGCCGTCACGTCCACCTGCAGCACCGCCAGCAGCAGCACCTGGTCGTCCTCCTGCTCCTGCCCTTTCTCATCGCCGCCGCCCGACACCAGGATTGGCCTGATGCGCACGTCGTGCGTGCTGCTCCCAGCGCTAGCCGCGACGGGGCCGGTTCCTGCGCCTTCAGCACCGAGGGCTGCGTCGCCAGCTGCGCCGCCGCCGTCCAGGAGTTCTTCGCCTGGTTCGCCCACGACCATGCCGATGACCTCCACGTCCGCTTGCCCCGGCGCGAACTTGACGGCGCGCGTGCGCGAATCGGGGTTGGGCGCCACCATGGGAATGGCGGCGGGAGGTGCGCCAAGGCTTTCCGAGAGCAGCGTGCTCGCGCGCCGGACCATGGAGAACGACTGCGCGTGGGAGCTGGCCACAGCGCTGAGGGACGCGCTGCCGGAGGCGGACGGTCGAGAGGAGCTGTGCAGGTTGCTGCTCGCAGCGGAGGGCTCGCCGTGAGTGATGGCGCTGTCGGGGCGGTTGGCGTCGTTGCCGTTCGCCTCGCTGGAGAGCACCGCGTTCGCGCCCGACATGATTTGCTCACCCATCAGCACGCTGATGCGCCTGAAGGGCTGGCGGCGCGTGCGTGGCGGCGTGGAGGGCATCGGCAGCGAGCTGGTGGACACATGCTGCGGTTGAAGCGAGGCATTGCTCCCGGTGCCACTGCCGCCGGTGCCGCTGCCGCCGCCGCTGCCGCCGGCGCCGACGACGGTGCTGAAGACGCTGGGCGCGGTCGTCCCGCTGTTTGAGGCGAGGGCACAGGCCTGCGAGGCCAGTCGGGTGGCCAGGCGCGTGGACGGCCGCGGCCCGGAGGGGAAGAGCGCGTCGCTGACCAGATCGTCGGTGTGCGTGCTGATCATCAAAGAGCCATCCGAGTCGTTGCTTGGGGAGGCGGGATAGTCCCCGCACTTGCTCGCGAAGATCTTGTGCGCCAGGGATGCGCGCAGCGGCACGTGTTGCGCCGGCGCGGCCCGCTGCCAGCCGCCCACGGGCGCACTGCCAGGTCCGCCAGCGGGCAGGCGAAAGGTGCCGGGAGGCCCGGCGCTGACCTGGGAAGCGGGGCTGGCAACGGCGTCCCTGGCCAGAGCGCTGTCCTTGGCTGCGGCCACCTCGCTCGCATGGCGGCTCAGGGGCGCGCTTGTAGCGGCGGTCGTTTCAGCACCCTCCTCCTCCGCCATTTCCTCCTTCTCCTGCTGCTCCTGCTCCTCCTGCGTGGCCGTTGTGGTGCTTGGCTCTGGCGGTGCGGGCACCACGGGCGCCCCATGACTGCCGCTTGCGTCCGGCACACCGTTGGATGCAACGGCAGCAGGTGAAGCTTGCAGGCGGCTGCCACCAATCGCGTCCCTTGATGTCGGGATGACTGGCGCTGCCTTGGCTGCACCCGCCGAGGCCGCTGCTGGGCCCACACGCAGGCTGGCTGTGCCCGTGTGTGGCCCCACCGTGACCGCCAGGCTGGCAGGGACGTCCATCACTGCCTGCCAGCACTTGCCCGCCGCTGCGTCCTGCAGCAGGTCAGCCAGCAGCTGCTCGCCTTCCTGCGCCAGCTGCAACAGGTCTCGCAGGTAGTGCTTGCCAGCGGCTGCGCCTGCCTTGCCACGCGGAGGGAATGCAAATGCGTCGTTTTGCTGGTCGCCCAGCATGAGAGCGCCGAGCTCCAGGGAGCCTGTGGGTTGGCGGGTGACGCCAGGGGAGGAGAAGGACAGGGACTGCGAGGGCAGGTGCAGGTACTCCCTGGCGGCGTGGTTGACGCGGTCGCCGGCGTACAGGAGGCTGGCGGCGTTCTGGAACAGCACGCGGCCCTGCGGGTGCAAGTTGGGGGCGCATGCGTGTTAGCCGGCGGTGGCAAGCGATTCGCTGCTTGCCCTCCTTTGTTGATGGGCCCTCCTTTGTTGATGGGCGTATTGTACCACCGTAGGCGAGCACGAAGCGCCGCACCTTGAGGTCGCACACGGTGAGCAGGGCGCCGTCGTGCATGAGTGCCACGTCCTTGAGCAGCGCCTCCGAGGAGGAGCAGTGTGAGGCGCTGGCAGGGGCAGGGGCGGGGGCAAGCAGAGCGTGGTCCAGCAAAGCGCTGCCGCCATGCTCGGGCGCTGCGCGATGCTCCTGGGCCGCCAGGGGGGAGTGAGGCACGCCGGGCGCGTTGTTGAGCACGCAGTGCGTGAGGATGTACTTGACCGCGCCTCCCACCTGCACACTCTTGCAGTGGCCACAGGTGCATGAGGTGGGGGCGGCTCCTTAAGCCTGTGAGCGCTGTTGCACCCTGTGGCATCCTGTGTGCGTCATCGGCCGCACCTCGCCATCGGAGGCCGCCCGCGCCACCACCACCTCAACGGCTGGGCTCGTGGCGGTAGCCGGCAGTGTGAAGGCCGTGGTGCTGCCGTGTTGATCCATCAACGCTGCGAAGGGGATGCCAGGCTGATGGCCGTGTACTGCTTGCTCGAGCCTTCGCACGTACGCCTCCTCCTGCAGCCGGCCAAACGACAGGCTCATCAGCGGGAACGGTCGTCCTCCCAGCCAATGCGCGGCAGTGAGCGGCCCCGCTGTGCTCGCACGATATCCCCACCCTGAGGTGCACATCCACGACTTGAGTCAATGCAGTAAGAATGCGCACCGTGCTGCCCGTCAGCGCGTCGCCTTCCTCGTCGAACAGCAGCGCACTCAGCGAGCGCGAGAGCTGGGCGCGCGCTGCGCCTGGCCGCTGCGAACGCATCTCCACCCACACCCACGCCACGAGCCCATCCGGCGCTGGGGCTGGCCTGCTGCTGCTGAGACTGATCGGCGCCACTCGGGTGGAGCTGCCTGACGCCTGCACGCGCCGCTTGCTCGCGCTGCTTGGGTGGTTGTCGCCCCTTTCAAGCGCGGAGGATCCTGGCTGCGCGGCCCCCGGCGGGAGAGGCCCGAAGCAGCCCAGCAAGCTGCGCATCCTCTGTTGGCGTTTCAGACCGAGTCCTTCCCTCTCTCCACCGCAGGATGGTATATTATATGGAGAAACGTGCCGTACCGCCTGATCGATGGGGGATCGATCGGCCGCTTGGGGAACAAGAGCATGCCAAGAAGAGCAAGGCCTGCCAACGTCTTCACAAGGCAAGGGACACTACGCGTGCCAGCCTGGCGGCGCGATGTGCTGGTGAAAACAGTGGGCGAGGCAAAAGGCCTGCCTTGTTCTTCAGCAGGCAAGGTAGCTAAGCTTACTCCTCACACCAGAGCGTTCACAAAGTGGAAAACACAGGGCGTGCGTTTGGGGGACTACTTGGGAGATAAAGCGACCCCACCACCACGGCGGCGGAGTCTGTTGCTGTAGCATTAATTACTTGCGGTTGCTTGCTGGCGTGGCCACTTGCGGGCAAGGCAATGCACAGGATCCACATGCACGAGTCGTTGAGGGCGCAGCAAGCGTCCCTCTTAGCATGGCGGCGAGTGCTGCGATGCAAGTGCGTGCAGAGTGCATGCTTGGGCAGCACCTTGAAGCCCCCCGTGAAGCGTCCATTCATCCACCCATCCACCCATCCATCTTTTGGCCAGCCGCTGAGCAATGAGTATACAACATGTCGTGAAGGGCACGCCGGTGCCCAGGGGGCGAATACGTTAAGACCAACGTCTTTGGCAGCACTGACAATCGGGCCGGCCCGATATGCAAGACGCACACACTCTGAACGTGGCTGCACTGCACCGCTTGGGAGCGGGAGCAGGCAGCTCATGGATGGGGCACACACACACACAGGACTGCAGGTGCATGAGAAAGTGCATGGGAATGCACAGTGATTACAGAAGGGAGCACTGTACGCGAAACGACTTACGTAAGAGAGGACGAGAGAGGACTGGCCCTGCTGACGAGCGTCAGATGACGACGCTCCGCTACATTGAAGGCACGCACAGGAGGACCCTGGCGCGTGTTTGCTAGACCCTGGTATGCACCCCGCTAGACCCTTCCACTCTTCCCCAGCATGCACATGCCTCACACTGCCACATTCTGGCTCCACCACTTGTGTAGTCCTGGCAAGGACGCGCATAGAGGCTTTTGGATGAGTGAATTCCCCCACCAAGGTGAGAGGTGCAAGCGATGATCCCGAGATTACGACCGTGTGAGGTTCCTCCTTCCTCTTCCTGGCATGCACGCCGTCGCGGCGTGCACACCACCCTATATGACCAGCGGACCTGTCCCTCTGTACCCCTCTACTGCGCTGAGTGCAGCTGCTCCTCTACAGACTGTTCTGTGGTCGGATCCATTGCCGGGTTCCGCGGGGGGTGCGCCTGCGCCCTGTGCGCCCCCTTGTCCGCCCAAGTGTGGCCATAGAGCCCCTGCAGCAAATGGCAGCAACAAACTATGCTGACAGTATGAGCAGCTGCTCACCCGGCCTGGTACTTGGACGCCAACAGAAAGCGTTGAGCTGGACTGCACAGCCACATTGCATACTCTGTTGCGATGGCACTGCGCCCGCTCACCTCGCTGGCCATGGTCATGATGAGCGAGGCCACGTCCACGCTGCGCATGCTGCGCGCCCGGCCCCTCCACCCGCCCGTGGTGCGCTCCTCATGCACCGTGCCCAGCTGCTGCTGCACCTGCTGGCTCGAGGAGGTGCCTGGCAGGCGTGGCAGCCCTGCCGAGGCGCAGTAAGCGGGCACTGACGAGGTGGCGGGAGGGCAGGCGTTTGCCTCATCGCTGCCTGTGGCTGCGCTGGCGTCTGCCCAGGCCAGGCAGGTGGACAGCGCTCGCTCCACGCTCTTGTAGCTGCTGCCGGAGGTGCAGGCGGGCAGCGGATCCGTGCCCAGCTGGGACGCCACGTAAGTGAAGGTGTACGTCTCCTGAGAGGGAGCATACACATGGTAAACAGCAGCATTAGGTAAGGGACAAGACTGGAGATGTCAAGAAGGAAAAGTGCGCGCTGCGTGTTGCTTGTAGGCAGCGCTCACCATGCGTCCCTTGCCCTTGACGTCCACCCCGCCCGTGGCGTCCAGCTCCGTGTGAAACCCCGCCTCGGCCAGCAAGTCGTAGGTGGGCCGAGACAGCTGGATGGTGCCTGGCTGGGCAGTGGTCTCCATGCGGCTGGCCGTGTTCATGCTGTCGCCAAACAGGCCTGCAAGCGGCGATGATCAGCAGGACGGGTGAGGCCAGATCAACGCAAACACAGATGCACAGATGCTGCACAGACACAGTGATGTATCTACTCACAGAACTTGGGCATGCGGTATCCCACGATGCCAGACGTCACGGGGCCAGTGTGGATGCCGACGCGCACTTGCGTGGGCTGGCCGCTGTGAGGCATGGGCGTGGAGGCCGCCTGCACAAAGTGGGTGGCACGTTGGCATGACCCTGTAATCGCATGCCGTGGCGTGAACACTATGCAGGCGCCTGCAACAACCACCCACTCACCACTTGCAGCACGGCCTGGGCGAACTTGTACACTGCCACAGCGTGCGACGCCGCGCCACGCTTCTGTGCCTTATCCACCACCACAAAGCCCTCGTCATCATGCGCCAGCAGCCCTCCAGCCACCACGTAGCAGTCTGCACGGTGTTGTAGTGCGCACAGCAAACAGCACACTCAGCTGTGCGCACTCCATGGCCGCAGCATCATGACTGCAGCTGCAACAGTCAGTCAGTCACCGCCGCTGCTGGGCGCTCACCTCCCACCGTCTCCACCTTGAACACTCCGTGCTCGTCGGCCAGCTGGTCGTAGCGCGTGTAGAGCTCGTTCAAAAAGCGCATCACGTGCACTGGCTCCACCTCCTTGCTCATGCTGGTGAAGCCTGTGCAGGTAGGCACGCACACAAGAGTCAGCATCGGTCAACGCGTCATCATTGCCTCGTGCTCAGCCTCACAGAGTCAGCTGTCAAGCAGCTACACGCACCGACAATGTCGCAGAAGAAGAGGGTGACGGACTCGTGCTTGGTGGCCAGCTGGTCAAGCATGGCGTGCGTCGGGTTGGCTGCCGTGCTCGTGGCCACAGACCTTGCAACGCCCGACTGGCGCGTCCTGTTCATCGCCGCGCTGTCCTCCTCCTCCTCCTCCTCCTCCTCCTCGGCACCACCCTGCTCCTCTGGCAGGCTGGGGGCTGCTCCATTGGTGGTGGTGAACGCGCCATGGGGGCGCCGCACGGCGCACAGGAGCTCGATCACTGCGGCGCCACGAGGGGAGGCAGCACCAGGACGATGAGTGCAAGGACGCCGTGACGACAATGGTGAGCTGCCTTGCTACAGGAATGCGTGACTCACCATGCCTAGGGAACATGGCCTCCAGCAGGTGCACACAAGCGTCCGCCACCTGCAGGCAAGGGCAACGAACTTGCAGATAAAGCAGACTGCTGGTCCAGGTTTGCTGCACAGTGGCTCTCTTGGCTCTCTTTCCCCCCCTCTCCTTATCTCTCCTCGCCAGCCTGATACTGTACACACCTCAGCCAGGCGCTGCTCCTGTCGCTTGCGCTCGGTGCAGTCCACCTGCAGCACCACCAGCACAGGCCGGCCCGACCCGTCCGGGTGGCTGGCCCGGCACACACGCACGTCGTGTGCCGCGGCCTCCACCTCCTCCTCGCCCTCCTCCTCGCCCTCCTCTTCCTCCTGCTGCTCCTCGTCTGCCGCAGCTGCTGTACCCGTTTTCACTGCCTCTTCTTCCATCCCTTGCTGCTGCTGCTGCTGCTGATCGCGCAGGTCGTGCCCGCTCTCTTCCTCCCCCTCCTCGCGCATCGCCGTCATCATCATGAGCGCCCGCTCCACCATGGCATCCTCACTGTCCAAGCCATGCTCCCCGCCCTGCGCGCGGCCGCTGCCAATGGTCATAAGGCTGGAGCGCGTGTGCCCACGGTCGTGTCCGCTGCTACTGCGCGCGTGCGGCGGCGGGCTGACGTGCAGGGCGGTGCTGCTGCAGCTGCTGGGCAGGTGCGTCAGCGCGCTGCCACGGCTCGTCACCGGGCCAGAGCTGTTGCGCGTGTAGCCGTGTGAGCTCCCACAGGTGAATGTTGTGCTACTGCCCACGACGTAGGCGCTTCCGCCACCCGCGCCGTAGGCACTTCCGCCACCCGCGCCGTAGGCGCTGCCACCACCCACAACGTAGGCGCTGCCACCACCCACGCCATAAGCGGATTCACCGCCCACGCCGCCCACACACATGGACAGTGGGTACTGGGGGCGATGCGGGATGACGCTAGCCGAGCTGCGGGCCAGCGCGGGAACGACCACGCCCGGGACTCTGGGATCGGTGGCGCCTGCGGCGACCATGCCCTCGTTGCCGACAGCCTGGCCGAAGGGCACGGAGCATGCAGGACGCAAGCGGCCTTGTCCATCGGCGGTGGCTGTGTTGCTTGGTGTGCTGTGGTGCGCCACGTGCGAGGCAAAGGCCGGTTCCACACACACGCTGTTGCGAGCGCGGCGCCTGCAGGGTGAGCTTGGGTCGGATCGGGCGTGGTCGCTGCCAGATGCAGGCTTTGGCAGAGGGCCAGACAGTCCGCCTGGCACTCGGCTGCTCGAGTAGCGAGGGGAGACGGACAGAAAGGCCGAGGGGGGCCCGGCGGGGCTGCTGTTGATGGCCTGGGCGGGAAGGGAAGAGGCGCTGGCGAGGCCTAGCAGCGCTCCGATGCGCGATGTCTGGCGGCGCATGTGGATGGAGGTGGCGATGGAGCGGCGGCGCGGCGGCGGCTGCTGCCCGGGTGAAGCGCTGCCGCCGCCGGCGCCGCTGCCGCGCGCGCTGCTCGATGCGGAAGCGCTGCCATGCGCTGGCGACCGCGGGGTATGGCTGTCGCTGGCGCCGCTCATGTCCATGGCGGGGGTTGCGATGGGCGCGAGTCCGAGGAGCACGTCGCGGCAAGTGGCGGCGGGTCGGCGAATCGAGCTGGCCAGCTCGTTGCTCTCCGAGGCACAGCGCAGCACCCGCGCAGACGACGCGGTCGCCGCGCCCTCGTCCTCATTCTCCGTGGACGGCAGGTGGCACAGCGCAGCGTCGGCGCCAGCGCTGGCGGCGTAGCGGCTGCCGCTGCGGGGGCGGAGCTCCAGCTCGCTCAGGCGGGGGCGGGTGTCCCAAGTGAAGCGCCGGGTGGGGCTGGGAGACTCGCAGCCCTCCTCCTCCTCCGCGTAGCGCGCGGCGCAGAGCTCGTCAGGTATCTTGATGGCGGGGCTCCGGGGATGATGGTGGCGCTCCGCAGCGCTCTCGGCGCCCGGCTCCGTCTTGGCAAGCTTGCGCTTGTGCTCGGCACTAATGCCAGCGAGCAGGCTCTGCACCGCGTCCGGCGCGTGCCCGTCCTCGGCGTTGCGGTCAAGCAGTCCCTCGACGCTGTTGAGCAGATTCTCCACCACCACCCCGCTCTCGTGGTGGTGCGCGTCCGCTGCCAGCCTCACCGGGACGTGCAGCTTCCTGGCAGCGTGACTCGCCGTGGCTGCCGCTGTCGTTGTAGCAGCGGCAGCAGTGGTGGTGGTGGCAGCAGCAGCGACCACGCTCCAACCGTCAGCGCCACCGTCGACAGCCACGTTGGTGCTGCCCAGGAGCGAGTTCCTGACTGCCGGCACGTCCTCAGGGGCGGATGCCTGCGGGCTCGCGAGCGGCAGCCTCCCAATAGCAGCAGCACTGCGCGCGCCGCGCCTCTGGCCGCGGTGTTCCCATGCGGTGGCCAGGCTCGCCGGCACGTCCAGCACTGCGCGCCAGGGGCTGCCACTGGTGATGGTGGCGTCGTGGAGGCGTGCAAGCAGCTCCTCGCCGTCTGGCGCCAGGTGCAGCAGCTCGTGGAGGTAAGACTTGGGTGTGGTGGCGCCGCTGAGGATGATGTCCTGGGGGTGCGGGAGGGTGGTGGCGGCGTTGCCGCACCGGTCGCCAGCGTACCGGATGCTGGCAGCGTTTTGGA
Organism: Chlorella sp. KRBP; assembly: GCA_004335735.1. NCBI lineage: Eukaryota > Viridiplantae > Chlorophyta > Trebouxiophyceae > Chlorellales > Chlorellaceae > Chlorella > Chlorella sp. KRBP. Next base: position 23,654 of record QAXK01001900.1, read on the forward strand.
ACAGGACCTCACCCTGCACGCGTAGGTAGTAGTGGGGGCGTGAGGGGCGCACTGTATGGTGGGCAGTGCATTGCAGCTTGTCGACCCAGCACTGGCTGCTGTGCACGCGCGTGAGGTTGGCAACCCCAAGGTGCCCCCAGCGTTGTGCACCTCGAGGCTGCAGATGGTGAAGATGGCCTCAGTCTCTGCCAGCACCAGCTCAGCGGCGGCAGCCGCGTGCGGCCAGGGCGCGCGCTGCGAGTTGCCGGCGGGCTGCGCAGTCGCCGGCAGTGCGGACGCAGAAGCGTGCTGGCTGCTGCTCGGCACCACCGCTTGGTGCCGCACTTGGAAGGCTGCGGCTCCTGGGATGGCCTTGCCCTGTTGATAGACGAGCACCGGCGGCAAGGCAAGGCAAGGCAAGGCGAGCGTGGGTGAGTGGGCTAGCTCGTGGGTGTACATGCTGCTGGTGGCCGAGCAACTGCCAGGCGCAGGCTGCCCAAGCAGCACCACACGCCCTGCCCCGCCCTTGCACACCTCGTCCAGTGGCTGCCAGCCAGGCAGGCGTGAGATGATCAGGTCCAGCGCCGGTGCGCCGTGGGTGGCCGGCAGCCTGAGCGTCAAGGGCAGGCGCTGCAGGGCCCAGGCCGGGTCCAGCAGGGCCTCCGCCAGCGACGACAGCCGCAAGGTGGGGGGGGGCGGGAGGAGGGGCCGGGGCCAGCTGGTGCTGTGGCGCACGTCGCCGCCGCCGCCAGCGTGACCCGCGACGGCACCCCGGAGGTGATCCGGTGCCGCTGAGCGCCAGGCTTCCTCCAGCAGGCTCACGTAGGTGCTGGCCTGCGTAGTGTTGCGAGCCAGGCAGACTCTGCTTGCGGGACCGCCGGATGCGATGCACGGCGATGCACGGGTGCAGCCGTTGGTCGCGCGGCGATTGGCAACGCCAGTTTACCTGCGCGCGTGGCCCGAGGAGCGCCTGGACGTTGCGCCCTGCGTGCTCGAGGTGCAGCTGCTTCTCCGCGGGGCGAACCAAGACCACGGCGCCATCGTCGTGCACTGATGTCTCCACGGCGCCATCGGGCAGGTGGCGCAAGTCTGGCCCCGGGCCACCTGCTCCCGCGACGGCATGCGCCTGCTGCTGTCCATGATGGTGCCGCGAGGACGCCACTGGCTCCGGCAGGGCGCTTGTGGCCGTGGCCTGATTACAGCCACGACCATCAGAAGGCACCCCCCGCGAGCCTGCGCCTGATGAGGATGCGGACGCCCGGCTGCCCGCGTGCTGTGGTGCTGCGGGTGGCCTGCCTGCTGCCTCCTCTGGCGCTCTGCTGCAGCACCACCACATCAGTCGTTCGTCCCGCCAGATGGCGCATCAGCTGCGGCGATTGGTGATGCCGGTGCGCCTTGAAAGGTTGCGTTGATTGATTGCAGTGTGTGCAGCGTTCGTGTGTGCTGGATGGAGATGGTGTACGGCAAATCCAAATGGGGCAACAAAAGAGGAGACCACACACACCGAGCAAGGGGCGCAGTGGCCCATCTGGTAAGCGCAGGTGCATGGCCTGATGGTGATGATCACCCTCAGGGACCGCGATGGCGGGTGGGGATCCTTCGCACCGCGTCCCGTCCGGCTGCATTGCTCCATCCCACCACATCTGTGCCGCTGACGTGCTGCTGCAGGCATCAACGCATCAGTCGGTTCTCCACAGCCGCATGCGCACGCGCCCGGGGGACGCACGCGTGGCGACACACTCCTCTGACAATCATCGCTGCAGCAGTCAGCACAGCCAACGCAGCAGTCCACGAGCTAAGCGGGAGCACAACCATCAGGCATCAGCCACTTCACAAGGCGCCCATCGGTCGCAGCGGCTGCACAGGATGGCGCTGGCGTCGGTGCTCTCGCCCAGCAACTACGCGCGCGTGCTGGGCTTCGCGACCGGCGCAGCGGCGTCCGGGCTGGTGCTGCTCGAGACGGAGAACCTGATCTGGTCTGGTGCGACCGGAGCCTGCGAGGCCTGGGGCTACCAGCGGCAGCAGCAAGGGGCGCAGCATGGGGCGCTGCAGGAAACAGCAGCACCAGCGTGGGGAGCCCGGACGCAGGCCCTGCTGGTGCTGCAGTGGAACGCCGCTGTGGACGCCTGGGGCAAGGGCGCGTGCCGCACGCTCGCGGGGTGGGGCCTCTGAGTATATCAGGAGTGGGGCGAGTCAGAGGTGGTAGACTAGAGCATTGAGTCTGGTGCTAAGGCTGGGCAGCCCTGGGATGGTGGGGCAGAGCGCAGTGGTGCCGGCGTGCACCACTGGGCTCGATGGCGAGGCGCTAGTGGCTGGTGGCGCCGCAGTGCAGCTGGAGTGGCCACGCTGGAGGCCACTCGTGCCGGCACAATGTACGGGGTCAGCACTGCGGCGTGCCGTGCCTCTGACGAGTGTTGTGGCATCAGAGCGATCAGGTGCGGCCAACAGGAGCCCGGCAGGATGCAGGATGAAGACGGCAAGTGATGGGATTATGTCTGTTGGGGGACAGCAGCGCGTGCGTGGAGGGCAGTGCACACGTCAAGGGCGGCTCTGCTGCTCTCCCTCGTTAGCCTAGCTCCGCCTGGTATGTAGCACGTGCAGCAGGGGCAAGAGCAGGGGTAGAGAACGACCATAATGGCCCTTTGTACCTCTGTCGTGACTGCCGTCATGGCAGGCCTGCATCGCGACAAGACTGTGTGAGTGTGTCGATATTTGCATCTGTCTGGGCGCCTCGGCGGGGCCGAAGCCCAACTACCGGGCGTGTCAGATGTCTTGCAGCACTCAGGCACGCGAGCCCCAGACAAAGAGTCCTGTTGCAGGGGCACGCCTTCCGTGCCGCTCCCCAGACGTGGTGCCCCTCGATGTGCGTATGCGTCGCATGGCCTGATTGGCGCTCAGCAACCATGCTATCTGTCTGCATGTGCGTGTCTGCTCGGCCTGTTGATGTTGCCCCTCCCGAGCTTTGGACGCGTTGGCGGGCACGGCTCCTTTTTTTGTTTTTGGCGTGGGAGCTGAGAATGATCTCTTGCACGTCCTGGGCTCCCTCTGCAAGTCCTGCATTGTCCCTGCTGCCAGTGGGGAAGGAGGTGGAGGAGGTCCTGCCTCCCGGACATGCAGGCCGTAGAGCGTTCGCTCACACAATGTCGGAGCAGCTGAGCGCGATACGGGCGCAGAGCCGCGCCCGCGAGGCGCAGGAGAAGCGCATCTCGGAGCGCCGCAAGGCCGCGCTGGTGCTGGTGCTGCGCTTCCTGGTGGACACGGGCTACACGGACAGCTACGAGCGCCTCAGCACCGAGTCCAACGTCTCCTTGAACAGGGTGCGCACGCCTTGCCGCTGCTCAATTGGCCGCCTGAGCCTGGGACGCCCACATGCCACTCACGCGCGCATGGGGTCGCACGGACGCCGCAACACAGGTGGACGTGGCGGACAACGTCAGCCTGCTGCACGTGCTGCAAGAGTTCGAGGACAGCTACGAGGAGCGCTACGGCACGCGGGTCAAGCTCATTCGGCGCTTGGGGCCGGCGGACGCGGCCGATGCTGGGGTGCGCGTGGCGCTCTGGGCCCAGGGGTGTCGTGACAGGACTTGGTGGTGCAACGGGGTTGGATGACAGCACCAATGGCAACGGTGGTGGTGGCGGTGGGTGGCGTGTCGCGTGCAGGAGCGCCCGTCGGGCGCACGCAGCAACCCAGGCCACCTCCAGCCACCTGCGGGCGTCCTCAGCAACGCCCCGCCACCACTCCCGGGGGCAGCCAAGGCGGGCATTGATGGACCGCCCGTCAGGTAGGGTAGGGGGGGCCGCGCGTTGGCACCTCTCTGCACCCACTGTGCACTTTGCCACATGCTTTAGCCGCAGCTCATGACGTCTGCTGGGGCAACGTGGCACTTGGGCTGCTGGCTATGCTGCAGTGCTGACGTGCCGCTGAAAGGATCATTCGTTCGGGTGCTCTCTGATGCTTCGTGCAGCGGGGCCATGGCGGCGCGCCAGCGGCGGGACAGGGGCGTCAACAGCGCCGAGGACCAGAAGAAGGCAGAGGCGCTGGAACGAAGGCAAAAGGCCATGGACAGGTGAGCAGGCGTGCATGTGTACCTGCCTGCTGCCTCCCTGCCGCTTTGTGGGGGGCGAGGAGGGTGGCGGTTGCTCTTACCTGGCACTCACGTGTGCAGACAGGGTGGACCCCTGTACAGCACGCACAGGAGCCTCCTCCTGCTTGTCGCCTGTTTGCCCCTGCAGCAATGCTCACCTTCCTTTCGTCTCGTGCTGCCCCTTTTCCCCCACGCAGCGTCAAGCCCCCGGCCGACCTTGGTGTACAGCGCGTGGCGGGTGTTGCCGTGGGCCCTGGTGGCCTGGCGGGGGGCCCGGGCGCGGAGGGCAACGGCGGGGGGCTCCAGCTGGCGGTGGCGGGGTCAGCAGTGGTGCGTCATCGGCTGCTGGGGGCACTGCTGATGCATGATGGGTGGCCTGCAGCAATCAGATGAACCAATGTGCCCGAAGCACATTGCTGGGGCCAAACGCCCTCCTTGGCCCTGCCTGCTGCTGTGCCTCGTCACTGCAGGGCCGAGCGCCCGAGGAGCCAGGGGCCAAGGACGAGGGCAGCGACGGGGAGGACACTGACGCCTTCTTCCAGCGCCGCTTGCTCAAGCCCCTGCCGGTGAGAGATGCGCTGTGCACTTGGGTGCCTGCCTGCTCCAGCCCCTGCCCTGGTGTGAGAGATGCGCTGCGCTGTGCACCCTGGGTGGGGCAGGCGAGGCACACCCTGCGGCACGAGCCCGCCTCTGCCTCAGCCGCAAAGTTGCAGCACATGCACATGTGTCGCTTGAGACTGTGGCGGGGCTGCTGCTGCTGCTGCCGTTGGTAGCGCTGGCAAGCACACCGTGTGCGGATGAGATACCGTGCGCGCAGGCACACTTGCGAGGGGAGCTGCACGAGCTGAGCGCCGCCATCTCACGCGACATCTTCACTGACAACCCTAACGTCAAGTGAGGCACGATGTTGATGCGGGGGAGAAGAGGGACGTGCTGATGCAGAGGCTGATGGCGGCTCTTGGCCACCAGCGTAGTAGAGCTAGCTAGTCAGCGGCACGGTACGGCAGGAGGCCACACGCTTGCTCGCTCACGCGACGCGTTGTGGGGCCGTGCACCAGAACGTGCTCGGGTGCTGCCGGTTCTCATCCCAAGCGCAGGGTGCTCTCACGCACGTGTACGTGTGTTGAGCTGTGCATCTGGACCAGCCATTTTCAGGCAAACAGATGGGCCGACAAACATTTGTGATGCGCGTGTTGCGCGTCGCGCGTGCAGGTGGGAGGACATAGCGGGCCTTGACGTGGCCAAGCGCCTGCTGGTGGAGGCGGTGGTACAGCCCATCAAGTACCCACAGCTTTTCACAGGTGCGCCACCCGCCTCATAACACCTTGCGGGGCCCGGCATCCCAAGCCCCGTCAAATGCCACTGCTGCGGCACCGTCAAGCAACTGTTCCTGTGCCGCGTGACCTTGCCTAGGGCACTTTGGGGGCTCGCAGCGATGGGGCGTTTCGTGCCGGACACAAAGTGCTGCCGCGGGAAAGCCGCATGAGTTCACAGGTGGCAGAGGTTCGTGCAACTCCATCGTTCGCCTGTTCACCACCACACCACAGGGTTGCTTGCGCCGTGGAAGGGCGTGCTGCTGTACGGACCCCCCGGCACGGGCAAGACGCTGCTGGCCAAGGCGGTGGCCACCGAGTGCAAGACCACCTTCTTCAACGTGCAGGTATGTGCGCGTAGGTTGTGGCAGAGAGAGAGAGACACTGCTTGTAGTGGGATAGCAAGCAGCCCGCGCCGGCAGCCCGGGCCGGGTTTTGGACTCGTAAAAGCAGCAACGTCAACGTTTGTGGCCGCGTGCACACTGAGCGCTGGTGAGCACGCTGGCAACGCCAATCACTCCCACCCCTCTGTGTGCGTGTGTGCCTGCAGGCGTCCACCATCATCTCCAAGTGGCGTGGAGACAGCGAAAAGCTGGTCCGGGTGAGTTGCGCTTAAGGATGCCGCTAGGGTGCAAGTGCGCAATGCTGTCCATCTTTGTACCCCTGCCTGTCTGTGTGCTGCGCTTCAGATTGGATACATACAGACAAGCAGACGCAAGCAGACGCCCGACAAACCTCTGCACACTGCGCGTGTGCCCAGGTGTTGTTTGAGCTGGCACGCCACCACGCGCCCTCCACCATCTTCCTTGACGAGATTGACGCGCTCATGATGGCGCGCGGGGGGGAGACGGAGCACGAGGCGTCACGGCGCATGAAGACTGAGCTGCTCATACAGGTGAGAAGGAGGAGTGCACGGTGACTCCAGGAAGACAAGGGGCGCTTGAAGACCGGGCTGCTCATACAGGTGAGAAGGAGGAGTGCACGGTGACTCTTTCTCAAGGGAAGGGGCACATGAAGACCGAGCTGCTCATACAGGTGGGCCGCTTGGGAAGGTCGTGCACCCGCCGCCTGTATCGAAGGCAGACGCTTGGGTTGCGGGAGCGCAGTCACTGAGTGTGCACAGCGCTGCCCGCTGTGCATGTGGGTTCGTGCCTCACTACAAATGTTGATGCCTCACCACTGTGCCTGACGACGTCCCACAGCTCAAGACCGCAGCTCCACGGTGTGTTGCGTGCCGTGCCCTGTGCAGATGGACGGCCTAGCCAAGAGCTCCTCCATGGTGTTTGTGCTGGCCGCCACCAACCTGCCATGGGAGCTCGACCTGGTGAGCACGTGCCACGTGTGTGTCATCTGCTGCGAGGCCTTCAGGGCAGCCCAGGCGGCGCGCCTTGCCTGGCTTTCACCCAGCAGAGTGATGCACTTGGACGCCGTGGCGGAGCGCTGCTGGCGCTGAGCAAGCAACTTCAGCGCCACGGCTGAAGATCGCAATGTGGGCATTGCTGGCGCCTGCCCCGTGGCCGCAGGCCATGCTGCGGCGGCTTGAGAAGCGCATTCTGGTGCCCCTGCCGAGCCCCGAGGCACGCGCGCGCATGTTCCAGCACCTGCTGCAGGGGAGGTGCGCGCCACAGGTCAGCTGGCAGGAGCTGGCGGACCGAACACAAGGATACTCAGGTGCGTGATGGGTTGGTGGGGCCTTGAGTTGGGCGGATGTGCGGGTGCGCCATGCATGCGTGCACCTGGTGCGCACGCAGGCGACGGTGGGCGCGGCGATAGAGTCACATGACCATCGGGCGAGCGTGGCAGGGCCTCACCATGACGTTGTGGCGCTGTGGCTGGTGCACCTCCACAGGCAGTGACGTGACGCTGGTGGCCAAGGAGGCGGCGATGCGGCCCTTGCGGCGGCTCATGGCGCAGCTGGAGGGCCCGTCTGCTGCAGCGCCAAGCAGCAGCAGCAGTAGCAGCCCGGCGGTGGGCAAGGCCGGCCAAGGGCAAGAAGCCAGCAAGGGAGCCTCCCTGCAGGTGAGAAGCTCGCCGACGCCGTGAGTTGAACACACTGGGGTGGTCTTCACACGTCACCAGGTGTTTGGTGCCACCTTGCCCTCCAAACGCGTGCGCAGCAGCTGGAACCCATCACGCTGGAGGACGTGGCGGCCGCCCTGGACGTCACCAAGCCGTCCGCGCGCCTGCACGAAGCGAGGTACAACCAGTTCAACGATGAGTATGGGCAAGCAGGGTGAGGTGGAGGTGGTGGTGGAGCGGGTGGATCGCGATCGCGCATCGATGTACGCCGACATGACCGCACACGTCCTGCAATTGGCCTGGGCGTCCACCCTGGGCCGCCCTGGAGCAGCCCAATTGCGTGCAATTGCGTGGTGCTGCTGCTGCTTTCTCTTGTGGCATGCTCTGGGCCAAAGGTTCGCACACCAAGAAGGACCTCCAAGTGCGTAAAGTCCCCTTACGCACGTCCGATTGCCCAAGCTAGAACACTCGCAACCGCACCTCCTCGCCTCTACACGCTCCTCACCCAGCTTTGGAAGCTCGCCTGTTCGCAATGGTGGAGCCGTCGAGCAGCGCGTCGCCTGCCCCTCGCCTGGACACGACAGATTTGCCCTTGTCGCCGGCATGGAAGCTCGCTGGACGCACTCCGCAGGCAGGTTTTGGCTGGGCGCTTGCTTCTGCTTCCGTGCCACTGGCGCCGCCCACACAGGGAGCAGCCAGCCCAACGCTTGGCACGCGAGCGCCGTTCTGCAACGCAGGAGCCACCTCGCAGCGCCTTGATTGGGCCGTGGCAGCAGGATGCAGGGGCTCCCAACCCGTCGGCGCCAGCTCTGCACGCAGCGCCTGGGCCCCTGGGAAGCAACAAGCCGCTCGCTGCCGATCTGCCGGGCATCCCGCTCGTGCCCGCTCGCACAGACAAGTGGGTTCCTGCCACGGATGCTGCTCGCGGAGGAGGCGCGGCGCTGGGAGGCGCAGCAGCTGCTCTCGGTGCAGCGGCGCCCCAGCCTGCGGGCGGCAAGTGGCGAGAGGACGAGAGGGAGGTCAAGGCCGGAGGCAGCAGGTGCGTGCGCAGCGCAGCCCCTTGCGCAAGCGCTCCTGTGCCTTCCTGGCGGCCTGCGTGTGATCTAGGCGCTCCCTGGCGAGCCGCACGCCACAGGACGCAGCGCAGCAGCACCGGGCAGCCTCGATGAGGCCGTGATGCGTGCGTGCGCGGCCACAGGTGGGGCGGTGGCGCCGACGCCAGGCCGGACACGCGACTCGCGCCTGGCCTCAGCCCTGCAGTCGCCACAGGTGCGCGGTGCAGCCATGGGAAGCAGCGTGCGTGTGCTCCTGGCTGCAAGCCCCGTCGCAGCTGCAGACTGGGCGCGACTGCCGACCCGCGTGCTGCGCAGATCGCGGCTGGGGCGAGACTCCCATCGGCGCAGGTCGCGGCAGGGGGCGTGGCGAGGACCGCTGGGGCGCTGTCAGCAAGGCTGAGCCGTGGGGCACCTCGCCGCTGCCGGGCATGGGCGTGGAGCTGCCCAGCGCGGACAAGACGCGTGGGCCGGCGGACCGCTGGGGGGACAACGGTGCGGCACGACGCTGCTCTGGCACCACACACAATGCAGCATAGCAGGGACACGCACGCACTACCTGTGCCGCGGGAGGGCACGCTCAGCGATGCACATGTGCGCGACAAGGAGGCTACCGTCCAGGGGGGCAAGCGCGTGTGCAGTGCAGCAGGCACCGAGCAAAATGCCACCTGCCACGGTGTGTCCCTTCGCCGCAGGCCCCTCCTACTCGCCGGCAGTGCCTACTCCTCCCGTGGACAGGTGGCGTGCCGCCGGAGGTGCGTGTGCATCCCTCTGCAGCCTCCTGCCAGCGCACGCGCACGCCCACACAGCCTGCACATGCTTCCTGAGTGCAAGCCAAGACCAGCGGGTTCGTACCTTGCCCTTGTGGGTGTGCAGGTGTGTCGGCAGTGGCGCCTCCACTGGACCCCAAGGAGAGGCGTGGGTTTGCCGTGGGGCGTGGCCGGGGGCTGGCCGGCGGCTTTGGTGAGTCACGTCCTGCAGCTCAGCGACCTGCACCTGCAGCCCCTGATGTGCAGCTCAATGCGCACATGAGCAGGCGCAGCGTCAGCCGTGTGACTGTGGTATGTGTGTGCGTGTGTGTGCGTGTGTGTGTGTGCAGGTGGCGCGCCCCCTGCCCCCGGTTCCCACTCCACCGCCACCACCTCGCGCTGGGCGGCGTCAACGCACCACGGCGACGACGACCACCACGTGGGCTCATCCTCGCGTGGCTCTGGGGGCGGCGGCGGCAAGCGGTACAGCCTGGAGCAGCTCAACATGATTCGGGAGCACCTGGTGACGGACGCACATGGAAAGGGCCTCCCGGTGCCACCTGGGGCGCAGCTGCCTGACTACACGGGGGTGCTGCCTGGGCCAGGTGCGCGGTGCTGCTGCAGCAGGGTGGAGGGTGTGTGCAATGCCTGACTGCACGGGCTCCCAGTGCTTCCCCTGGCAGCACAGCCGCTCGCGTGCAAAGCAGTCGTCAAGGTGCACATCATGGCACCACTGCCAGCTACGCAGCACGGCCACATGCCGCCGTCTGCCGATGAGCGCGCGTCAACATACCGTGCCCTCTGTGTGTGTTTGTGTGTATGCGAACCACCACACCGCATACAGAGTCGCTGTCCAGTGCGCCGGAAGCACCCCGCCGTCCCCTGCTGGCCGGACTCAGCTCCCGCACCACCAGCACCGCCCTCGACCACTCCCACCACAACCCCGGCGGCGCCCCGCACCACCCCTCCCAGCAGCCGCACCACGCCCACCACCCCCAGGACCAGCCGCACGAGGAAATGCCCGCCTGGGCCACACCCACGCCCGGCTCCACCTCCTCCCAGCAGCAGGGTGTGGGGCTGGGCGGCGGCCTGGGCCGCCTGGCCTCGGACCACCTCGCCATGCAGTCGCACGGCAGCGGGCTGCTGCTGCGCCCGGGCGCGCTCGCGGGTGCCAGCAGCGGCCTGCTTGGCGGCGGACCTGGTGGCATGCAGCAGCACCTGGGTGGGGCGCCGTCGGCGTCAGCGGCGGGACCGCCGCCTGGGCTAGGGTTTGGTGCCCCGGCGCAGCCGCCCAACCTGTTCAGCCCGACGGCGTACGCGGCGAATCAGTGGGTGTACAGGGACCCTCAGGGCGTGGTGCAGGGGCCGTTCACGCAGCTGGATATCGTGGAGTGGCAGGCGGCTGGGTACTTCAACAACGTGAGTGCGCTGTCTGTGGGTGCTTCTGCTTTTGCCAGCGTAGACAGACCACAGCAAGCCGCAGCTGATTGTGTGTTTGCCATGCCACAATCAGGGTGAGGCAAGCAGCCACACACTCCCACTTCACAAGACGGGAAGCAGCTCCCGACGCGGCGTTTGTGTCGTGCCCGCACGCATCGCATGTGCCCCCCACTGGTTTGCAGGACCTTCCCGTGCGCTCGGGCGTGGACGCCGACCCCAACCAGTGGTGGCCGCTGGCCGCCGTGCGCGCCGCTTGGGAAGACTGGGAGCGCGCCAAGCAGCCGCCCCAGCAGCAGCCCCCAGGCATGGCGCCGCCCCCAGGCCTGCCCATGCACCACCACCCACAGCAGCAGCAGCAGCAGCACTTCCTCGGCGGCGGCGACGGCGAGCCGCAGCAGCAGCAGGGGCCGGCAGCTTCCGGGCAGCTCCCCCTGCACCACATGGGCAGTGGGTATCTGGGTGCGGGCGGGCTGCTGTCAGGTGGGTCGGCGGCGCTGCAGCATGCGAGGAGTGGGCTGTTGGGAGGCCCTCATGGAGGGCTTGGCGGGGGCCCAGGCGGCATGGGCGGTGGTTCGCTGCTGGGCGAGAACGGCGGCGTCCCCGGGGGGGCGGCGGGGCTGCTGGGTGGCCGGGCCACGATTGAGAGCTTGGGGAGCAGCAGCGTGGTGGATGTGTCGGTGGGCGGGTGGGGCAACTCGGCGGCGTCGTCACGTGGGGTGGGTGGAGGGTCTGGCGCGGCGTCGGGCGTGCTTGGCGTTCCTGGTGGGTTTGGCGGCGCGGCGGGGGCGGGGCTGGGGCTGGGAGGCCCGGGGGGGATGCAGCAGGGGGCCGGGGATGGCGGGATGGCGGCGGCGTTGCGAGGTTTGATGTTGGGTGCGCCGGGAGGAGGGCTGGGTGGCGGGTTGCTGCCGGGGCAGGGCGGCAGTGCGGTGGGCGGCGGTGGTGGGCCTGGGAGCGGGCTGTGGGGTGGGCTGGCGCCGAGTGCGAGCTTGGGGCAGCATGAGGGCTTGGGGAGTGGCGTGTGGGGTGCGGCGGCGGTGACGGCGCCTGCGCCTGGGGAGGGGCAGCGGGAGGGCGGGCTGTTTGGGGCTGGGGGACGCGGCAATGAGGCCTCGCCACAGCAGCAGCAGCAGGCGCAGCAGCAGCAGCCGCCGAATGCGTGGGGCATGCCGCACCCGCATCAGGCCAGCGTCGAGCAGCAGCAGCGCGAGCAGCAGCAGCAAGCGGCGGCGCGCCAGCAGCAGCAGCAACAGCAGCAGCAGCGGGAACAGGAACAGCAGCAGCAGGCGGCGGTGGCGGCGCGGCAGCAGATGCAGCAGCGCGAGCAGCAGCAGCAGCGGGAGCGTGAGCAGCAGCAGCAGCAGGCGGCGGCTGCGGCGGCGGCGCAGGAGGAGGGCGGGGCGGCACAGAACGTGTCGCGCGCCCCAGCACCTTGGGCAGGCAAAGGTGAGGGTGGCTGACGCCTCGTTTGGGGTGTGCTGTGCCGTTGTGCCAGCACTTTGGGTACAGCACTAATGTGGATGCTGCTTGCTTGAGCGGCACTCGTGCCAGGATGTGCCTGTACGCGTGCTGCATTGCCGTAAAGATTCAAACACGTCTCCTGACCTGCCCGCCTGCTTGCTTGCTCGCCCACGCGCACCGCCCCCGCAGGCCCCCAGCCCGTCAAGACCCTGCGTGAGATCCAGGAGGAGGAGGAGGCCGCCGCCCGCGCCGCCGCCCTCGCCCAGCAGCAGCAGCAGCTCATGCAGCAGCAGCGCCTCGCCGCTGCTGAACAGCAGCAGCAGCAACCGCCCTCCGCTGCTGCCGCAGCACCCTCGGTTGCTGCAGCTGCCAGCCGCCCAGGCGCCGCACCAGGTGTCCCAGCGGCTGCAGCCGGCGGCGCTGCTGGTGGCGGTGGTGGTGGTGGCAACGCGTGGGTGACGGCGACTCACCACCACCACCACCAGCATCAGCACCACGGCGGGTCGGATGGCGGGGAGGAGGCGACGCTTGCGGCGGGGCTGGCAACGGCAGGGTCGCTGCTGCGCGCGCCGAGTGCGGCGGGGGCAGCAGCGGCGGCCGCACCGCCGGCGGTGGTGGGGACGGGACCGGGGCCCAGGGCAGCCACGCTTGCGTGAGTGCGGGCTGGTCTGGTTGTGTGTTTCGTTGCATGTTGCCGTCAGCCGGGCATGGCGTAACATGTTCGCTGCGCGCTGGTCTTGGGTGCTGCTTATGGCTGGCTGGTGGAGGGCATGCCAGGTGCTGTGGCCCAGGCAGAGGGGAGCTGTTGAAGCGCACCATGTGGCTGGCTTTGTGCACACATGCGAGCGTGACACCTCGTGCAGCCGCACCTGGCAAGCAGATGCCTGTGCGTGACGGGGTGCACTTGTGGCGTGCTGATGTGCTGGTGGGTGCAGGGAGGTGCTTGAGAAGATGCTGCCAGGAGGCGGCGGCAACGCTGTGCCCGCACCCGCCTGGGGAGGGGCGGCGGCGGCCCGGCCCGCAAACGTGCCCAACCTGCGCAAGGTGAGGAATGATGGTGGTGCTTGGCACCTTTCAGGGACGAGCCCTTCCTAACCACCAGTGTGGCCAGGCGTGGTGGCCTCACCTCATGCTCTATCCGTCCATGGGTACATGAAGGGCCTTGCGCGTTCACCAACACCCGCAGCTCACTCATGCAACCTTGTCTTGCATATGTGTTACCTGTGCCCACATGCAGGTCATCATGTACGAGGAGAGCGCCGCTGACCTGGAGGGCGGCACCTTTGACGAGGACCTGACCGACCTCCTGCCCCCCCAAGCCAACAACAACCACAACCACGCAGCGCCCGCGCCACCCCCACCCCCCGCCCCGGCCACACGCGGAGGAAAGCAGCAGCCCGCCCAGCCCGCCGGGCGTGGAGGGGCTGCCGCCCCCGCTGCTCCCGCTAACGCACAGCAGCAGCAGCAGCAGCAGCGTGCCGCCCGCCCACCTGGCGACGACATGTTTTGGGACTATGGCGCGGCGGGTGCGGGTGCAGCGCCTGCACCGGCGGCAGCTGCAGCGGCCCCTGCGCGCGGCAACATTCCTGTGGCGCCGTCGCTGGCGTCGCGCCTGCAGGCCACGCTGCCGCCCGCACAGCAGCAGCCCGCAAAGCCGGCTGGCGCCTGGGCCGCCGCCGCCGCGCCCCCACCTGGCGCAAAGCCGCTCGCCGCTGCACCCGCAAAGCCTGCGGCTGCGGCAGCACCAGTCGCACGCGCGGCGGCGGCGGCGGCCCCAGCACCTGAGCCGGCAAGGGCGGTGCCAGCGGCTGCTGCGGGAGGAGGAGGTGGTGGTGGTGGTGCGGGTCTTGGGGGCCTGGTGCCGTCGACGAGCGGCGGTGCGCCCTTGAGCGGCGAGTTCCTGGCGTGGTGCCGCGAGGCGTGGTGCGGGCTGACGGGCAGCCGCGACACGTCGGCGCTCGAGTGGCTCGTGACGCTCGAGTCGCGCAGCGAGATTGCCGACATCATCAACGAGACGCTCAACGGCAAGCAAGGTGCGCGTTCTCGGGCGTGTGGTGCTGGGGGGGGGGGCTAGTGCTGGGGGAGGGGGTCAGCGGTTGGCGTTCGTGTGGTGTGTGCTGTTTGGGAAGGGGCAAGCGGCGGGGCGGGGCGGGGCGGGGCGGGGCGGGCGGGGCGGTCTGGCGGTGCGTTGCCGTGCTATCCCTGACGCTTGCTCCCCCACCACCACTATCACCACGCGCAGGTGCGGGTCCCTTCGTCGCCGAGTTCCTCAAGCGGCGCGACGTTGAGCTGGCCCGGTCCACCAACCCCGGCAAGAAGGGCAAGAAGCAGCAGCAGGCGGCCGGTGCACCCGCACAGGCCGCAGAGTGGCAGGCGGCGGTGGCCAAGCCCACGGCAGCGCAGGTGGCGGCGGGGGCAGCTGCCAAGAAGCCAGGAGGTGGCGGTGTTGCGGGTGGCGGCAAGGGGGCGCCAGGTGGCAAGGGAGGCGGGAGGGCCAACGGCTTTGCCGTGCTGGGCTTGCAGTAAGGTGCTTTTTGATGCGCGCAGCCGATTGTCATGGCGGTGCAACGGACTGGATACGCGTGCGGTGCCGCTTTGCCACGACAAGCCAGCAGCAAGCAAGCAGGTCATCGGCCACAAGTCAAGAGCAAACCCAGAGAGGAATGCGATTAAATACTGTCCGTACCAAGCAGCGAAACAACCGACCAAACGAGCAACCAAACCAGTGGGGCCATATCACCTCTTCAGCCACTCATCATTCACCACACACCACATCGCGATCACGGAGGCAGCACAACCACTCCCGCCAGGCGGCGTCTCAGGTCTACATCATGGGCTTGATCTGCGCGGTGAAGCTCTCTACCGCCTTGCGCAGCTGGGGCTCGTACCTGCACAGTGCGGACGGCATCAGCAAGCGGTCGTGCTCCTCGGCCACAGGGGTGACTCCGCTACCTCGCGTGTGCACACCATGCCACTGCACACTGATGCAGCCCCTCACGCCAGCGCCGCCCTGGAAACCTCCCGCACGCACACATCACCTGTTTTCGCGCTCCCCTCCGCCCCCAGTGCCCCCCCAAGAGTGGCCCCCCAGAAGAGAGTCCCAGCCCTCCTCTGCCCGTCGCTCACTGTGCGTAGAGCTCCTCGTCGCGGCACTGCGCCGTCACCGTGTAGAGGCGGTTGTACGTTCCGTTGGACCCCAGCGCCACGGTGCTGAGCAGGTGCCTCTGTGGCTCGTCACCCTTCTTGATCACGTACTCGACCTGGTACTGCTCGCGCCGCTCACCGTAGTCAATCAGCTTGGCGATCTGCAGCATAGGCAGGCAGAGGGGTGCTTGTCCGGCAGTTGCAAATGGCAGTTGTGCGGGTAGACTGCTGCGACGTGTGGGTGGTTGGAGGTTGCTCAACCGCCGTGTGCTCAACTGCCCTCGTCCTTCGCTCCTCAGCGTCGGGGCACCCAAGTCACGGCCCGCAACCACGACTTGCAACATGGGCTGTGCATGTTCAATGTCAAAGTGCGTGGCTGGCAGCTGCCAAGCTGCGCAGTGTGTGGGGGCAGCGCGCTGCGCACCTGGATGGGCTCGTCCGTGGACCGGGTGCGC
Organism: Chlorella sp. KRBP; assembly: GCA_004335735.1. NCBI lineage: Eukaryota > Viridiplantae > Chlorophyta > Trebouxiophyceae > Chlorellales > Chlorellaceae > Chlorella > Chlorella sp. KRBP. The sequence continues at coordinate 39,351 of QAXK01001900.1, forward strand.
TGCCAGGCAGGCGCCCTGAGGAGAAAGGAGCGGTCCAGGGAGTTGACCAGGTTGCTGGCGAAGGCCGCCGCGCTGCCGAAAGAGCCTGCTCAAGACAAAGCAAGGGAGGGCGCGTGGTTGTGTGGCTGAGCGGTGCTCCACGCGTTCGCTGGAGTACCCACAGCTCACAGGAGCACTCACCCAGCTTGGTGAACTCGAACGACACGTTGGTGACCACGACACTGATGTTGACGTCGTTGGGGGAGGTGGCGTTTGGGAAGAACGCCACTGTGCGCCGAAGGTTCGCGCTGTGCGGCGAGATTTCACCCTCAGCCTTGACCCATCCAGATGGGACTGCAATGGAGAACTTGTCCACCGGGTCTGTCTCCACTGCGACTGCGGGGGCAGACTCATCTGCCAGAGCGACGCCGGGGGCGGCGCCCGCGGCCAGCAGGAGAGGGGCCCACGCCATCAGCATGGTGCGCCTGCTGGCAGCAGCAGTGTCCACTGTGTTGTCCTGCTGCTGCTGCTGCTGCTGAGCTGCCGCAGCGCGGATCTGGAGGAGAGGCCTCCCACGAGCTCCAACAATCCGGCGAGCGCCGTTGGCCCTGAAGGGCGTGCGGGTGGACAGCTGCTGGGCACGCACCGAGACACTCATTCTTGCTGCTGGCTCTGCGCTTGGAGGCAGCGCTGCTCGATTCTGAGCGCAAATCTCCCGGGGCTTGCGGCGTTTTGGCTCAGCTCCTCGAGCGAGCGCCTGTCATCAAGTCGATCTGCTCCAGTCATCGCAGCCACCACTGCAGGCTCCTCAGGAGCAAGGATGGCCCCTGATGGGGGAGGCGGCAAGTCTCATCGCAAGAAGAAGGCGGGACTCAAGGCGGAGAAGCGCAAGAAGGCCGATCAGAAGAAGCGCGGCGTGCTGGACGATGCGCAGGCCAGGCGCCAGAACCCGCGCGCCTTCGGCTTCCAGTCCGCCGGGAAGGCCAGAGCGCAGTCTGCGCGCACGGCCGAGAAGGAGCAGAGGCGCCTGCACGGTGAGCACCATCGGAGCATCCACGATGTCACGGCCGTGCGGCGGTAGGCCTGTTGCTCGGGGCGACGTCGAGCGTGCCGACGGCGGCCACAGCACACGGTGCACGGAGGTTGCACAGGAGCAGGAGGAGCGTGTGCAAAGTGCCGTGATGTGGGTGTGGGTGTTGTGCCTGCTGCAGCGCCGATGCTGGACACTGCCACCCAGGAGCCCCCGCCGTTCGTCGTGCTGGTGCAAGGACCGCCCGGGGTGAGGCTGTGCGGCACGCGGCACGGGCACCAGCTGCACCGTCAGCAGCTGCTCAGCTGCAGCTCCTCATCCAGGCAGTCCTGGGCAGCGTGCCGAGCAGCGGGCGCTGGGCAGTGTGCCACTGGCACAGTGCGTCACGAGCAGCAGAGCACCATGGCACCATGGCGCCCAGCAATGTAGGGGCCAGCAGCAGAGCACCGCAGCAGAGCACCGCATGGCTCATGGCGCTGCCGTGCCGTGCAGGTGGGCAAGAGCACGCTGATCCGTTGCCTGGTCAAGCACTACTGCCGGCAGACGCTAGGGGAGGTGCGGGGCCCCGTCACGGTGGTGTCTGGCAAGGCGCGGCGCGTCACGTTCGTCGAGTGCCCCCAGGACCTGCACAGCATGCTGGACGCCGCCAAGTTTGCAGACCTGGTGCTGCTGCTGGTGAGCACTCGGGATGGGGCACAGGGCACTGGTGGAAGTGGAGGGGCTGGTGCTGCTGGTGCTGGTGCGGGCCCGGAGGGAGGCTGGGGACAGGTGCAGGGGGCAGCGTGGGGAGGCAAGGGGCTCACGTGAGCGGTGCCAGGGGCGGGGTGGTGATGGAGGGGAGGGGCGTGAAGGAGGGGTGGTGATGGAGGGGAGCTGGGGCAGCAGCTGGTGGCCACACAGCTGGTCATTTGTGGGTGTGGGCAAGCATAGCTGGCACTGACAGCGGCAGCACGCACAGGCACGCCTCGTTGAGCTCATCATGCGCAACGGGGAGTAAAGGATGCACCTGCATCACCAGAACCTGAACCACCACACTCCTTGCCCTTCGTGGGTGGTGCCCTCCTTGGTTGCCACAGGTGGACGGGTCGTTTGGGTTTGAGATGGAGACGTTCGAGTTCCTCAACCTCTTACAGGTGCGGCTCTCGCTTTCCCCTCTGTATGGACACCTCATGGCTAGGTGCGCCTGGCTGGCCCCCTCACCTCAGCACGGCATGCCAGCCACCAGCAAGCAGCAGGGCCCCATGGCTGCCACCGCCGCTCCCAGCAGCA
>QAXK01001901.1:0-24402 GCA_004335735.1 Chlorella sp. KRBP
TTGTTTCTGTCGCTCCCATCGGGGTTCCTGCAAAGGATCTCGTCCCTGTCGAACCTGGGGTCAGTGTTGCAACGTAGTTGCTTGAGCACCCTGTAACACCTCTCTTGCGCGCCCTTTGCATGTGCCTTACGGCAAAAAGTACTTACTACGTTCTATACGATCACATGACACATGATAGCGGCTGTGCCCAATTGGACGTGCCATTTAGGCTGCGCCCGTCGCCCGCACCCTGGTGGCACCGATCTGGTGCCAGGGGGAAGCTCCGCCAGTGGACCAGATCAATTGCCAGGCCTCTCTTGCAGTTTTGTCCATGTCCCTCCCTGGCCGGGTTGTGTTGCAGCATAGCTGTTGTGCACCCAGAACACCGTCCGTCTCTGTCTCCTGCAGTTGCTGGCATGCATAGCTTCCTGAAGGACTGCTCTGGCATCGCTGCTGAATGAGGGCATCACTTGGCTCAGTGCTTCTTCAATCCAAAGGCAGGGGAAGCCCAGCTCAAGCGACCAGCTGGGCCAGCTGGGAAGAGTAGGGGCTGCCCAACCCTGCCTGCACAATGACTGAGTTGAACGGTGTCCACCATCATGCCAATAGGCGCGGCAGCAGCTCCTCCACTTTTGGTCGCTTGCATCTCACTTGTACTGACTGCTGCTGCGACAACCCCATGGGGCAAGCCTGGCAGGTGTCAGTGCTTGCATGTCCATGATAGGATCAACAACAACCTGCACCTGCAAGTAGTGGCTGTGCACCTACAGGATCGAAGCCAATTTGCAGGACGGTTGTGCAGTCTTGTGCAGACTCAAAGTCAGAGTCTGGGGATGGCGAATTTGCACAATTTGAATAGCAGTACCATGTAGTTGCCGACGACCTGTCGCACTGTCGCGTGTCAGTGAGTTGTTGAATGCATGCATAACTACTATCGTGACCACTGTATACACGAGGTTCTTGGCGCGAGAAACTGTCACCGGCTTTTTGTCCATCTCTGATCGATCCAGACATACATCCTCAGGACCTGGCTCTGGCCCGTTCTTTGCTGCTCATCACAAGACGCTAATATCCTTAGTACACTCTGAGTCCTGGAGCCATGTCGCTGGGATGGGGTTACATACCCATGCAAGCACCTTTGGACCAGGCAGCAGCTGCTGCTGCAGCAGAGGAGAGCATTGAGGTCATTCAGCTCATCACCAACCGAGCGTCAGCACCCAGCTTGGGAGACTTTCTAGCAGAGCTGCACAATAGCGAGGTACTCAGTGACATCACTATCTGCAGCGAGGATGGCCAGGCCATCAAATGCCACAAACTGGTGCTCATCAGGTGGAGCGCGCCCTTCAGAAGAATGTTCTGTGGAGGTCAGTGCTGTTGCACCCACAGCAACTGTTAGATAGTGCTCTCCGTCCTGCAATGTTGTTTTGCTTCCGAAAACAAGCTCGGCTTGCCATGCTGTACAGTACTGTAACAGGGTTATGCTATAGCTGCTGCTGTACACCCCTGCACTGCAATGTGGCGGACAAGAGTATCTGTGGCGCCTGCCAGCCGCCACATGCAAGGCCTGCTATCAATCCACGCCTGGTATTATGCTTCTTCTTGCTGCCATGCCGCCTGCAGACATGCGTGAGGCGCGTGAGAAGCACATCACCCTTCATGGGGTTGACGGCGATGTGCTGGCAGCTTTCATCAGGTTCCTGTACACCTGCCACTGCAGCATTGCCCCGGACAAGCTGGTGGGACTGTGTGCCATGGCAGACCAATATGATGTCACACTGTTGCAGCAGCTGTGTATGGATGCCATACGCATGCATGCTGCAAACCACAGGTACGGGCGCCAACGCACAGCATGCTGCCTGCTGTAGTTGTGGTCGCCTCAAGGCGACATCCTTATCCTCATGTGCAACCACTGATCAGAAGTGTCTTGGACAAAGTGTGTGCCTGTTGGTGCTGCACAGCACAGGGCTTCACATTCAATGCATGGCTCAGGTGCTCGTCTGCTGCACATTGTTGGTGCTTGCATGTCCGCGCAGGTGCTGCTGTCTCTTTTACAGGGCTGCCAAGGACATCCAGCAGCAGGAAATCCAGCAGCTGGCCTGGGAGCAGCTGTCGTCCAATGTCAACAGCCTGGTGCAGCAGCATGATGTGTTTGTGCAGCTGGAGTTTGAGGACGTGCTCAGGCTCTTCAGCAGGCATGATGCAGCAGCAGCCACCCACGACCAAGCAGCAGCAAGCACATCAGGAACATTAACATCAGCAGCAGAAGCTGCTACAACAACAGGGTGGGCTCCTGGCAGGTCGGGAGGGCCGGCAGCAGCAGCAGCAGCAGCGGCCACAGCAGCTGCTGGAGAGCTGTGGCCCAATGCGGCATCTGTTGGCAGGGCAGAGCAGCATGGTGCACCAGGCGACCTTGCAGAGCTTCTGCAGCACACTCAGACCTTGGGAATCACGACGGCCGTGCCTGGGTACGTGTGCTGGAGTAGCACGAGCAGCTGGCTTTGCTGTGGTGCCTGCACATCTGTTTGTAACATGTGCATGGATTGCTGATGATCAGACTACCCTGATGACAGATCTCTTGCAGCGGTGGTTGTCATGTAGGCTCAACCATGAACCACTTCTTGTGAGGCCTTACAACTGCATCTCCTTTGGCGCTCAAGACAACTCATCAGGCTGTGCTGTTGTTCTCTCCTGCTGCAGGGACGTGCAGCCTGGCTTTGCTGGCAATCCACATCAGCAGCATGAGGCTGCAGCAGCAGATGCAGCGCAGCAGCAGGAGTATGCCAATGACTTCACCCGGCATGACATCGCCGCCGCATACCAGCAGACAGGCAGGCCCATCACGCTGCAGCAGCCGCGCCGCCCAGAGTATGCACTGTTCCTTGCATGCATGGCGTGGCTGCACCACACACCTGACCGGCAGCAGTACAAGCAGCAGCTGTACGAGTGCTTCGATTTCAATGCCATGCTGGACAACGAGCTGTCACAGGTAAACCAGCCTGACACACGTGCTGCTTTACTTTCAAGTCACCAACCTCAACACAGATGCATGTGCAGCCCCTGGTACACACATGCAACCCACATGCACACGAGGCTGGCCAGGGCAGTGTGTTGAGTTGGGTATGAACGTGCCTCCTGTTCAAGGAGGACTGGGGTTGCAGCAGTTGCTGTCGTCATTGAGGCATCATGCAGCAGCTTGGCTTGGACACCGCTGCATTCAGCAGCTCACACCGTCCTCTGTATGTACAGTCAGCTGCCGGCGACAGGTGTCACACGGTGTTGTCACGGCAGGGAGATTGGGCTGAGGCCGACCAGGGCCGTGCACGTGGCTGGTAGGGCGGACAGGTTGCGCAGCTGTGTGCACTGACAGCACACATGTGTCCTGGTGTGCGGTGCTGCTCGCGTGGCCTATGCAGATGCGGCGGAACCCATATGTCCAGGCAGACCCTGACCTGAAAGAGATGCTCCTGGACGCCTTTGAGCGCCGCTGCCTGGCCCACTCGCAGCAGCCTGTGTACCACATGGGCCCCCTCCCAAGCAGCACGTGGACACACCCAGGGTGGTGATGCGGCAGCTGCAGGAGAAGGCCCATCGCCACCCTGGGCCTGTCACATTGCCTCCCACATGGGCCTGTCACATTGCCTCCCACATGGGCCTGTCACATTGCCTCCCACATGAGCCCCCTCCCCCGCAGCACCTGGACACAGCTAGGCTGGCAGTCGGGCAGCTGCAGGAGCCAGCCCGCAGTGCACAGCAGCATGACGGAATGTCTTCAGGGCTATCGCTCGGTGGTGCAGGTATCTGGTTTTGGCTGATTGACTGCGATGCAACACGGGGTCCCTGCTTGATGTCAGGGCGTGAACAGCGGTGTGCACTGAAGCAAGTGCCATCACCATGTGTACCGGGGATGCACATGCTGTAAAGTGGAATGTTATGTGATGGTGTAATGTGAAGTGGCCGTGCATTCCCATGTGATAGTGCTGTCTGCCAGTCACCTTTGATGTGGTTGTGCCACTGTATTGACAGCCAACCAGAGTGCAGTCACAGCGCAGGTGTGAGCTGGCTGTGTGACACAACAGCATGCCCTTGTCGCCTGAGGCAAGCAGCTGTTGCCGTTGTGTCAGGGATCAGCTTCTGGTGCCTCTGAACACCACCTCTGCTTATGGTTATGACTGTTGTCTCAAAGGTAAATATAAGGGTTGAGGCTGTGTGACTGACACAGGTTGACGACGACTCATCATTACAAGTTTGTGATGCTGTTTTGCTCGCCACCCTCGGCACCAGGTGTCAACGTCAAGAATCTTGGTTTGTTCACTGGTCCATGCTGCGTATAGTACAGCCTCCTGCAGGCAACACATGCACCAGCGACCCGTGCATCGTTATCACTGTGCCTACTAGAAGTCCAAGGCCATGCACAGTCACTACATTGACCACCAGCTTGTGCCTTGGGGTCTCTGTGGGCTTGCGCGGTGACGATCACCAGTTACATGCCATGCATGCATGTGCTGCATGATACTTGACATCACATGAGGCGTCTTCAGCGTGATGGACATGCACAGGAGTAGCTTTGCAGCTCGCACATGATCGCAGGATGGTCTGGCTCACACTTGCACAGAATACAAAAATGCCCAGGCAATGGGCATGTTGCGCCAACAGATTTGCCACCCACCATTTCAGTGGCTGACTGACTGACATTAAGCCAAGAGCTGCCAAAACGCAGGGGCGGCAACAAGCACAGCACAGAGCCACCACGCCCAGCCCAAGGCACAGCAACGCAAAGAGTGATCTATACAACATACATGTCACAAGTCTTACGGAGCAAGGCACGTCAATGACTGTCGCTCACAGCATGCAGCAGACGCATGCTGTCATCTCAGTCAGACTCTACAAGGTTGAATGACTGTTGCTCACAACATGCGCGCGCATGCTGTCATCTCAGTCAAACACTGCACAAGGCAAACGTCGTCAAAGAGGGACCACAGTGCACACAAGTGTCACAAATGAGTGGGATATTTATGGTTGAACCAGCCACGCATTGGGCTGGCGCAACATGACGTGCTGAGCGGAGCGCACACACCAAGACGCCATGAGGCAATGCGAATGTACACACCCTGAAGAGTAAGCCTGAGTGCTGTCCAGCAAGCAAGCGACAACAAACACCACACAAGGAGTGGTCTAAACCTTAGCCACTGCCCAACCCCTGCGGCACACAGGACACACCATGGCCACAGATCATTCGGAACACCCTCAAAACAGTCCTCGTGCCCAACAACCTGCCACCCACCCTGCCTTGAAAGCATGCCCGCCACAAAGAAAGACTGCTCCTGCATTGCTGCAGGCACACACGGGGGTATGATTGACAAATGCTGTCGAAAGTACTGCACTATTCACATGTCTGCACACGTATTTTGCCGGCAGGCAGGGGCGCTTGCAACCCGCAAGAGGAGGCAACAGGAAGGCCCTATCAACGAAATCCCATGTCCCAGATCTCAACACACAGCTTCATTCTCTGCTTTGCACACACGAGTGCCCAGCTGCCCATACAGCCTCGCAGAATGCACGGCCGTTGTAGTGCTCACGCCACTGAGACTGCTCTGCAGCGCAAGGCCACAAGGCTCAAACCCTGCACAGCCTCCAGTGCAACTGGCACACACACTGCACTGCATACAACCCTGGAGAGCCATCAGGTTCCGACCTGCGCTGCCTTACTGTGCAACTGGCAGCGGAACAGTCTCTGCTCCATTTACAGCTCCTTGCAGCTGCTCTGATATACACAGCTGTTCTGGGCCAACAGCTGTATCGACCCCACGGCTCCAGCCGCACCATCACGCACCGAGCCCTTTACTGGCAGCCACCTCAACCTGTGACCAGGGGTTTCTTGCACTTTTCACTTGCGCTTGGCGACCTTCATGTAGCGAACGCCGCAAGCATTGCAGAGGGTTTTGGGACCAGCAGGACCAGCCCTCCACACAGGTGTGGACTGCAGCAGCGACCAAACACACACGCAGCAGCAAGCAAGAGTGTCAGATTTCGGCACCACTTCAATGTGTGCGACATGTATTGCCTCACCAGGATGCCCCCCACCAGGATGCCCACAAAACACCACGCAAAACGGTTGAAGGCCAAGCTTGCCTGGTGCTGCACTTCTTCCTCAGTACGCGTGCACTCAATGCAAGGTGCTCGCAACTCACCACTGCACCGCACTGTGAGCAGCAGTGGCCGCCGCTGGATCCCATGCGCGATGCGGGGCGCTTCTTGGACTTTGGGCTGGCAGGCCCCTCCAGCATGGCTGCTGCCTTCATCAAGCTGTTGCTCGGCTTGCTCTTGATGCGAGGTGGGCGCTGCAGGTTACCCAGGCTGGTGTCCATTGCCGCTGCTGAGCTCAAGCCAGATGTCACCAGGGCTGCTGCTGCAGCGGCCGCCGCCACTGCTTCTGCCGCAGCTCCTTCTGCTGCTGCCTGCTCCAGGGCTGCCTGTGCGCAGGCGCTGCTGAGGCATGACCCTGACAGGGGCGTCACTGCAGCTGCGTCAGCAACCTCACCAGCAGACGTAGCAGCAGCAGCTGCTGTTGCAGCAGCAACTGCATTTGCTGCTGCCTCTGCAGCAGCAGCCTGTGCTTCCCGCAGCTCAGTGGCTGAAGGCGTTGCTGTGATGGCTGTGAAGGCACTCTCTGGGCTGTATGGGCTGCATGCAGCAGGCTGCGCCTGCTCGGCTGCAGCAGGGCTGGGAGCTGCCTCACAGGCCGCCGCATCCATGACAGCTGGCTTAGAGGGCCCAAACGCAGCCAGGTCGGCTGCTGTTGCGGATGCAGATGCACAGCTGGGGCTGGAGGGCGCTGATGCGCCACTGGTGTGGGCGCAGCCCTTGGCGTGGGTGTGGTCTGAGTAGTCAGAGCATGTTGAGTCAAAGGCAGCGGTCACCTGCAACAGATGCACGCACAGCAGCATGAGTGAGCGTGCAGGCACAAGGCAGCACATATGGTCACAAACTCACGCCTCCAACATCTGTGTGACACCTGCTCCGAACTTCACAGACGGCCAAGGACACGGGAACAGGTGCTGCAGAAGCCCAGCAGTGCATTGCAGAGATGAATTGGCATGCGCAACATAAAAGACACGCCACGAATGAAGAATTGCAGCCTACAAGAAGCAGGTGGCATGCCGGCTTACGCGTTTAAATTGTGAGGCTGTGTGCTGAACCCCATGATGGTGGTACTCACATGTGGCTCCTCAGCATGCGTGGCCAGTGGGGAGGTGATGTCGCACAGGTTGTCCATGCCCAGCAGGCATGTGCCAGCGGGTGATGTGAGGTCCTTCACGCGAGGCTGGAAGGCAGGAGGCAGGTTGAACAGCTCAGCTGCAGCCAGCTGGCCGCCATTGCCACCCCAAAGCAGGTCCTGGCTAACGTCCTCCTCGGCTGTGCTGCAGCGCTGCAGGGGCACAGGCAAACCTGCTGCAGCCACGTGCTGCTGCAGCTGCGCCTGGCTGCTGCTGTGCTGGTGGTGCACGCCCTCCAGCCCGCCAACTGCACACAGACGTCGGCCAGCAGATAGTCAGCACAGTGCTTGTTGTGCTGCCCATGAGGGGTGCTCTTGGTTAACGCTACGTGTACATTCGCGGATATGCCTAGACATGCGCCTTGAGCGTGTGGATGTGCAAACACAAGCAGAGGGTGGTGGGTGCACACACTATGTGCGCTATTCGCATGCACGCTCCAGCTTGACAGTGACAACTTGGTAGTGACTGACAACTTGAGGGCGACGGTGCAAACACGGCCAAAGCACACCACGGCAGAAAGCAACTCCACAACCCTACCTGTCTGCAGTGCGCTGGCCACCTCGCGCTCATCACCACACGTGCCAGCCTCTGGCATTTGGTAGTTGTTGCTGTGGCCGCCTGACACTTGCTGCTCGTCGTCTGAGTGCACTCCCCTGTCGCTGCTGGCTGCCACCTCACAGCCACCTGTGCAACACCCAATCCCAAGTCATATGGCAATGTTAGGAGTGTGATATCTTCAACAAACAGCTTCGTCTGCGCCATTCACAACAAATTATGTAACTGCTTACAATCCCACCCTGACTTGAACCCGCCCCTCATATTTGCGTGAGGTCAATTGGGGCAGGACACATGCAGGAGGCCTTCCTTCGTCACCATGCCGGGCAGCTATCAGCTGCGCGCACCTTCGTCGATGTTGCTGGCGTCCTGCCCCTCCTCCTCGCCCTCTGTGTCCTGCTCCTCAGTACTGGCTGGCTCCGGGCACGATGCTGGGCCAGCAATGGTGGCCTTGTGGTTGCACAGGCCCCTATGGCGGTCCTCGCGGTCACACCTGGGGGACAGCAACAGCAGCACCACACATGCAGTGCACACTTGAGCACACACTCTGCAGAAGGCGCTTGCGTTACGGCACTTAGTGCACAGGCACAGTGCATGCCACCTGGAGCACCAGATGTGCGCCCTCCCCGCCGACCGCGACTTGCTACACAAGGTACCCAGGGACTTGCGACATGTGTATGGGGTGCATGCACACGCAACAAGGGGTGGTTTGCAGTCACACCACAGCAACACCTCGCGCAGCTTGCGTTGGGCGAGTGCACGCCAGCTGTTGTCATGTGCTTACCAAGGGCTCTTGCAGCAGCCACGCCATGCCCCAGGTTGCAAAATTTGGCCACACTGGCTAACCAGGCGCGCGTTTGCCCTGATCTTGGCCACCTCGGCCTGCTGCCGCTCATCGCCCTCATCATCGCTGTCTGCATCTGCAGCGGGTGGCATGAAGGGTTTTGGGGTCCTCAAAAAAAACGGCAGTGCATGGCATGTGGGCGGCATTACATGGCCCGCGCTGTGCATTTCAGCGCACTGTGTGTGATGGACACCGCGAATAGATGCAGACATATCATGGTCCTGTTGACGCTGACTCAACGGGCTGACAATATGCAGTGCACTTGTGGTACAGGGGCAAGAACACTCTGAAGTGTGGATGCAGGCGAGTTGCGCGCCACACAGTAATGTCGTGCTGCACTTCCAGTTGCCTTACCTGAAGTGTGTGTGTTCTGGTCCTGCATGTCCACCACATCCGAAGTATACGAGGCAACATCCACGCACTCCTTCAGGAAGGTGAATGTCACCAACTCATCCCTGCGCGCAGCAGAACACAGCACAGGGACATCAAGAGACGCGTCGCTCCGGGCATGCATATTGTGGCCGGTTGACAAACACGCGCGCAGTTGAGTTCTGTGCATGCACGAACACAGCAGTGACAGCAGAGGGACGCTGAGCAGTGGAAACTCAGGGCAGCTGCGATGGGATGTTGGTAGCTTCTAGCACTTGTGTGCTGGCCTGGTACACTCACTGTGCCAGCCTAGCACTGACCTGTTTGCTTCAGCCTCCAAGCGTGCAATATCCTCTTCAAGTTCTACAGCGAAGCACGGGATATCCACATCAACAGCGCTGTGCATGGGCTGCAGCGCACCGAAAAGTGAACAGCAGTAGTAGAGCAGTAGCACAGACAGCAAGGAGTAAGCAACTGCAGCTTTGGCCATGAAATGCGGTTCAACAAACTTCATGGCACAGAAACAACTTGTAATGATGCTTCGCATGCGCTCTGCTGCCAATGGTAGGCCAGTCCGGCCGGGTTGCGAAACTGCCGTATGCGATGAACAGCCCATGCACTGCAGATGCAAGCTGCAGCTGCCGTTGCCACTGACGTATGCATTCGCCAGAACGTAAACCCATCTTTGAGAACAAGTTTGCCGCGAAAGAAGCGTAGGACACAAGCTGCACGTTTGGGCGGGAGACTTGAATCGTTTACTGCCCTTGTATGCCTCAACCTGGCTCGAAGTCCCATGCGCTGCATGCAGAGGCTAGCTAGCATGCTTACCAAAGCAACCGCCAGCATTATGCACCTTCTGCACACGTTCCAGAGAGGGTGGACTTTGTTGCAGCAGATTTCAAACTGGAAGGGGCACGATCGCGTCAAGCAGCAAAGAACGTGATCGAACGTATCATCAAAGACTCGTAACTGGCCTCAGCGCTGCGGGAACGACGGTTGTCAGACAAAGTAGAAGCTCGCAAGTATACTGCCTGAATGTGCAGGTCGCTGGGTTGAGGAAATGTGTAACGAGAAGATGCACGGAGTGAATAGCATTGAAAGAATAAACAGAGTGTCGCAACATACTAGACGCCCGCCAAAAAGAGTGTGACAACCAACCTGTCCTTCACCGGTTGAGTGGATCGCCTTGTAACTTGTCCAAGATGTTGAAACAGGAGTGCCTGGATATGCGCATACGAGGCATGTGCATGACTCCGACAGGGGGGTGTCTGTGATCTGTGCAGGTTGGGTGGTACGTCCACAATGGGATTGCGTCGCCGTCACAAACAGTTTGGCCCTTGTTAGACCTCATCCATTCGAACACTGTACCAGCTGTGGACATCAGCTTTGTGTGCCAAAGTATGAGTGGAGGGTAGATCAGACATTGCTTACAGTAGACAGGGTGTTGAAGGTGACTGACTCTGTATCCGTTGCAGCACACGCCCACGGGTTCTGATTGCTGCTTGGGTGCGCTGTTAACCCGCGTCCTAGCCAGCCCAACCCAGTGAAAAGGTGCAGAGAAGGCCATGCACAGCACACATCTCCCAATTTCATGTCCCTCCCAGACAGGCAGCTGCCTTCTTACTAAGGTGGTGTGGTCTTGACAAGGATGGTGTGGTCTTTCCTCTTGAGAGCAAGCCTCTGTGGCTGTTACGCAGGGCTTGTTGACATAAATCGTCAACATCAGTTTTCAGCAGCCAAGCAAGCTGTAGTGACAGGCTTTGCAGTGCACGTACAGGGGGTGGTGACAAGGACATTCATTACACGCAGCATCTGCTGCCCTGCCGTAACCCAGTGTCAAGCACTCCCAACACAGTGGACCTTGCACTATGGACAGCAAGGCAACCTTGTTGAGTCCCAGGCAGAGGTAAAAGGCTGCAGCATCAGCTCCACAATGTCTGACCAGACACGAGTAGAGTCAGCATCAATCAGAGTATACAAAACAGCTCAATTGCAGGATAAGGAACACATCAAACAGATATCTGCGCCATGATGGCAGACACATACTCAGAGCAACCATAGTACCCTATGGTACACATCAACTTGGTTGATAATGCTTGGCAACAAACGTGCCACGACAAGCCCCCCTGTATCAGTTGAGCCAGGCATAATGCGAGACCCGGTGCGGCTTACGCAGGTTGTCCGCCACTTGGAGCTGACGGGTGTGTGAACAGCTGTGACCACAGCTCTGTTGCAAGAGGGCAAGTACCAAGTCCACGTTCCGTACAGACTGCAGCTAGCACAAATCAGTCAAGCCAAACAGCTGGCTCCAACCAGCACCGATTTCATGCATCAGGTGCCAGAGCGCTGCAGCAAACAGCACCGGCATACGCTTGCACAATGCAACAGCAGAAGCAAACCAGGGTGACACAGTGCACCTCAATAACAGCATGTCCCCAACCCTGAAGGGGGTGCCCTGAACCCTCAATGCCCATGCATGCCACACTCATGCACCCAATCTTGCAGGCCGGGCAGCAACAGAGTGACCCTGCATTCAGCTCCTGCTCCTCCTCCCCACTGTTCAGCCCTGCTGACACAATCTGCTGCACAGCAGCATTCAAAGTGGGGGTGCAGATCAGAGTGCAGCCAATCACGGAAGGCTACACAAACACGGTTGACATAATGCATGCACATTCGTCCAAAAGAGTCCGGCCGACCCTCTGACTGGGAGACAGTCCAAGGACACAAGACAGTCCTGCAACGTCCAAATGCACCAGCTGCTTTCATTTGGACACACACGGCCGCACCACTACCCATGTAAACCCACACCTGCCAACTGCTGTTTCCTACCACACAATTGACACCAGGTTGCCCGTGACAGCCACCAACCCCGCAGCGCACAGCATGCTCAGGTCATGCCGCCCTGAGGTTGCATGCGCCTCACCCAGGTCATGCCCCAAACTTGCATGCAACGTGCAGCTGTTCAAAAACCCAACATTTGACACCCAAGCTCCAGAGGCATTGACACCGAGGCATGCGCCACGTTGCGCATTGTGCGCCCAAACAATGCAAGCAGCCCAGCAGTAATGCAGTCCCGCCCAGCGCCTTACAACACAGACACACAGCGCGTGGGCCACTTTCATCAACCACCAGTCAACTAAATGCATGCAAGGGCTACAACCAGTTGTGCAGCAGCATCTTGCTTGCATCAACACCCCACCCATGCTGCTGCTTCCTGTGTAAAGCCTCTTGGACAGGTAGGCAACAGCCTGGCTGTTGCAAAGACTGTTGACAGAACAGCACAAGCCTGACAAGTGCCAGGACTGACCCTGCTTGTGAAGCAGGCTTCCTGACGTAAAGTGTGACCATCACTGACTGCAGCTCCATGCTGCCAACTATGTGCAGACAGCACAAGCACAGCAATCTGGTCCCAGTGTGCATGTTGCATCAGCGCGCATTCCACGCAGCCAGATGCGATGCAAGCACGAGGAGCCAAGAATCATATGAAGCGCAGTGCTGAAGTGAAAAAAGGCCGATAACGCCATGCAATCCGCACGAACAGGCTGAGAACGGGTTCCCTGCAACTGTTGTGCAGCGGGTTGTGGCATGCCACACATGTGCACGCATAAGCCCAGCTACCCTGCAAGCCTAGGGCTCCACAACAACCAGTGCTTTGACCTTCACACACAACCATTGGCGGAAAGCAAGGCCTGGTAGGCACCTCCTGGTGCAGAGAGAGCCAGAATGCATGACATGAAAGCTGAATTGACCCGGTTCTGCTGGAAAAAATGAGCCATCGTTTGAGTTGTAGGAGGTACACACATGATGCACGGTGATGCCATGTCAACCCCAAACGGTCCACAAGGCCTGATGCGACGAGCCCCAGGCCAACCTTGGAACAGGCAGCTTCCCTCACTGCATCCACAGGGCCAACACCAGCTCACAAATAACTAGAAGCATGGCTGCAACGCCACGTGATGGGTGAACCCCTGCTGTTGATTGGGGTGGTGGCATGCAAATAACGCAGTGGTGAGAAGCATGGACCAGATCACGTGCCACCCATCAAAACTCCCCCAAGTGTCGGCTGCCGCTGAGTCCTGGGGATGAGACATCAGCCCTGCTGACAGGTGCCAGCGTCTTGAGCGGCAGTATGGCAAGTGAGTCAAGCTCGCTGCTCACCCTGGACACCGTGATGCACAGTTTTGGAACATGGGTGGGCAGCGGCTCAGGCAGCTCAGACAGCGTGCTGCTGGTCCATCGGTCCACACTGCTGCTGTCATGCCCACACAGCCAAACTGGTGGCACACCCAGCAAGGGCACAAACGTGTCTGGGGGCTTTGGAAGCCAACCCGCACTGGAGTGCTCCAGCGCAAGCTGCAGGCTGTGTTGTAGCATGCCGCAGATGCTCAGCTGATCAGTATTAGCGGGCGTCCTCTGAAGTGCATCCTTGTCTTGGTCACTGTTGACTGCCACAAGGCAGTCCTCAGAGACCCCCGGCACCTGGCAGTCTGCCTCACTCTCGTGCCTGGCTGCTTGGAGCTGCTGAGTCTGCTGTTGCAAAGTTTTGAAACCAAAAACTGGAATGTAGCTAACTTGCCGCGGTAAGTCTTCGACATCCACCCTGCCCAAAGACTCCACCTGCTCTTCCTGGCTGGAGTCAGAGCCTGACCTGCCGGCAGCACTGCTCTGGCTTGACGAGGTGTAAAAATATTCTGGCCTGCGGATGCACAAATCAAGGAGTCAAGTCAAACACATAACCTTGCGCTAGCCCTAGATCCGTCGGATTTGCTTTGTGGTGATGGACGCACCGTGCTTTCTGAGCGGGCCCGGCGTCCCAAGCACTGCACGTGGACACACAGGCTGAGCATGCGTACATACTTTTCAATTGCAAGCTGCGTACATAACTAAAGCGTCCGAAGCTGGAGCCCCTTTGATCGTTTGAGGTTGGACTGACTGCCGGCAAAGGAAACATACAGTACATACACAGCTACATCAAGGGGAGCGTCCAGCAGGGTTAGGGTGCATTGTAGTAAGCCCTGATGACAAGCCCGGGCTAGGTTTGACTCGACCCTTGGTGGCGATCAGACTTTCTGCAAGGGCATCAAAGCCGCGCACCGCAGTCCAGACTTCCAGCGATGCTTTATTTGATGTTGGCAGAATGAGTGACCCCCTTGACGTCATCCTGAATCCTGAACCTAGTGACCTGGCAGGCTAGGCTTGCTGCCACCACCACTGGGAGATGCCCTCGTACTGCCACGGCGTATAACAAGCATGTTTGTATTTTTCTCCCTTCAAACTACTGTGCCTCATTATGTAACAGATGGTCTCTCGCACAGTGTGGGAGCAGCTGCAGAGAGGGATGCCATTGGCCCAGAGCATAGGTTTGCATTATTGCATGAATGCACGAGTTTGCAACATCCCTGGCCGAGTGTTTGCTGCATTTCAGTGCGCCACAGGGAGTGTTCAACACCTCCATATAGCAGCAGATGACGTTACTGTCCCTCCAAGAACCGCACTACACGCAGATGGCTGGCACGCAGCAACCTCAACATGCAGTCGCTCAGTCACAGAGTCAGCTGACAGCTGGCACCCCAAGCAAGACCCCGCTGCGCCTGTACACCACATCCAGGAGCTCTCCCAGCTGTTCATCAACCTCACTGCGCTTGCGCAAGTGGGCTTGCAGGATGGCAATGCCAACCAACATCTTCTCAAACTCGTCGTAGTCCAAAGTCAGGGGTTGGGTGTGTAGTGCGAACCTGCATATAGGATACAACAGTGCACCCAATGATATGAATATATAGTGCCGGCGCATTGTGTCCTGGGTTGAGCGGTGCACTGTTCGGCAAACAACAGTAACAATTTAACGTCTGGTCTGAACCCTGGATTGCCAAGCACCCTGTGGAGTGATTGCAGCTGGCAGTAAAACCAGGCCCATGTCGACGCACCCAAGTCCTCACAAACACCATCAGAACCGCCCGCATTTCATGCAGGTCAGGAACACAGGTCCGTACACTGGTGGGGCGAGCTTCGGCTCGGGCCAATCTGGCAGTCCATGCCCCAGGCCAGCTCACCTGTAGGGGTCTGTTGTTTCCTGCTTGGCAAACATCACAACAGGTGCCAGATCCTGGAGCATGAAGTCATTGCCCAGCAGGCCCCAGCGCTCAAGGTGCTTCAACACATACGCGAATGGTACTTGCAGGGCGCCCCTAGTGCGGACACGGCGGATCTGACACCTCTCCAGCACTTGCTCTGTCAGCCTGCGATCCACAGATGGCCATTGTACTTGCACTGCATAGTTTGAGATGCCGTGCAGGTTTTCGAGGCCCTGATCATGTTTGGGTTGCCAGAAAATGGAGTGGAAATGTTCATAATTGTACCCCCAGGTCAGGCAGAACATGTGGCCCAGCTTGAACAAAAGACTCGCACGGACGCAATAGACATACCTCCTGCCCTTCTTCAGCAGTGTCCTAGCAGCTGTTGTGACTGCATACTTGAGCCTCTCAAGCCGCTTGGTCAGCTCAGGGAAGAGGTGTGTGCAGATGCAGTCCTGCAACAGCGACAGCAGCTTGGTGGACAGCTGTGTGCTGCTGGCGCCCGTCAAGAATGACTCGCTGGCAAACCTGCACACACCGAACAGCATAGCGACAGCATTGAGCAAGTCAAAGTTGGCGCAAGAGTCATCACCTGCTGTCCAGCCCACCTTGCCGATGTACAGGTTGCCATGACAGTTGGCATACCTGTACAGCACAGCATATGGCAAGCACTAGCTGCTAGTACCACAGCACGGCCATGATGCCGGTTTCTGACAGAATGCAGGATGCAGGATGCGGGTGTAGCGCACTGCATGGCATCCATCACACTGTGTGACTTAGGACCTAGGCCATGGCCAGTGTTGGTGTGACTCTCAGAGGCATTTGCATGCAGCTGGCCAAACCTGTGACTGCTAGTAGCGGGCCACTGACCTATGATGGGATACATGCACCAATAGGATGAGAAAGTCTGCAAAATCTATGCCGCTTGCGCTGAACTGAGTCTGGTCCTTCCTGCAGGAGTAAAAACAGCATAGCAAGTCTTAGGAGAAGTTGTCGTTGGTGTCATTCCCAGGAGTGGGGGTCTGGTTGCACGGAAACTTCTGGTGTGACATGAGCCTCATACCTGATGGCCCACTTGGTTGCCGGCTGCACTCGACGTTGTGACAACAGTGCAGCTGATAGTTGACAGGGCATGAGTTTCGAGCATATGTGAGCTTGATAGCAAAGATCATTGTCCTGCATCTACAGCTCCCACCTGCCTGCTGCAGACGACTCTGGCAACACCTGGCATCATGCTTTGTTCCGAGCACAAAGCCCTGAATATTGCACTGACCTGGACAAAGCGCCTGGCAGGGTTTGCAGCATGGTGTACATCTCATCAACCTTTTCTGGCGGGACGCTGCTGCTGGTCACCTTGGCAGCCTGCAGCATGGACTTGAACTGCTGCAGCCCCATGCGTGCAGCTGCATCCACAGGGCGAGAAGAGTCTGACGCATACAACAAAAAGAGCATCTGCAGTGCACCTGCAGTCAAATGTCGCAAGGACGTTTACGAGTGCCACAGGTGTCAGTCATATGGACGCATCTTTGTCTCCACACATACAATGTGCACACTTGCAGTGAAACTGCTCAGACTCATGATGGTAAGCACGGCACAGCGGTTTACCTGCATGCTGCAGCATGACCCCACGCAGCTGCTCCAAGTCCGCTGCAACAGCTGCGGCTGAGTCTTGCACTTGGCCATGCTGCTGCTGCTGCTGCACTGCTACTTGCTGCTGTGGTTGTCCTGCATTCGGCTGTGCATCCTGCTGCCCGGCATCTTGAGCTGGAGTGGCCACTGGCTCTGCACCGTCAGCATGCTCTTGTTGCTGTTGCTGCTGCTGCTGCTGCTGCTGTGTGCTGGAGGGCTTTGGTGGCGGCTCTGAGGCGAGTGCCAGAGCTGCCAAGCCCTCTGCACGCAGGTCCCACTCCTCCAACCACGCTGTGGCTGCAGGCTCCACTGCATCACACTGGTCAGCATTTGCCCACGCCAGCTGTGGGCTCTTGGGCCTCTGCTCCCACCTGTACATCACATGAATCCACTTCGTCATTGACACCGTGCAGCAAGAGCATGGAGTGATTACTGACATCTGAGACAGCGTGCCGTTGCGATTCCTGATCTTGTTTGTAAGCACAGTCGATGTTGTTGAGTGTGCCGCTGCTGATTTTCGCACCAAGCAAATGTTAGACAGCCCCTGGAACCTGTCACACATCCCAAGCCTTTGGCTGGTCAGAAATCTGTTCCCACCTTGTCGTGTATGCTACTGGTCCTGTCGAGTACTCCACCAGCAGCAGTTCGCCATCCTCCACAACTTCACTGAGCACCAGGTCGACATCCAAAACAGCACCATCCTTCACAATTGTCTGAGGCACGTAGCACCCCATTACCTCACCTGCACACAGAACACACCTTGTTCAGCCACAGGGTCAGCATTATGCGCAGGCTCAGCATACCTGAGTCGTGCTGAAGCCAGCAGCGATCAACTGCCGTTGCTGTTGATGCCATCATCAAAGCTGCAACTCAAGCTGATCACTTCAAGGGCTTACCACGTCTTTGGCATAGTTGTGTGCATGCTGCATAACCCAGCCATCGCAGGATCTGCTGACCAGCGCCACAGTCAATGTCCAATACTTCTTGTGATGACTGTCCAGCACCAGTAGGAGCCAACACAGCCTGCAAGAGCAGAGCCAGGGGTAAAGTGACCTCAAAGCTTATCATGTTTGTGCAGCCATTCCAAGGTCAGGTTTGCGCAATCAGAGTCACTCACTCTGACTCTCATGATGGTGCTCTGGTCTGCTTCTCAACCTGCGTGCTTTCACTGCTAGGCCACTGTTTGTGCACAGCATCAATCCGTGTAAGTCATCTTGTTGTTGAGTAAGACTTTCCAAGCATGAACAGTAGATAACGCAGTCAAAGTGTCCGAGGTTTTGGCTGCGTTCTGGTGCATCACGCACTCTCAGCATTGCTGAATTCGTATGCTGACGGGCTTGCTTGTTGATCTCAACCTTTACGTGTAGTATGTCAAGGCAGCAGGCAGTTGAAGCAAAAGTGAGAGAGACGACGACCGAAAAACAGGCTCCATCACCTTGAGTCAAGCACAGGTGTCGTAGCAAAATTTGCTCTTTATTTGAAGCTTATAGGCTGTTGCTCAGTACACCGATGTGCCTGTGCGTGCCACAGTCACCCAGCGTCCCACTCATCAGAGGTGTGCTGTGGAGCTGGAGGGTGTAAACGACCATTCAAGGGTGCGTTGACTGCAAATGGAACCTTTGTATACACTTAACTGAACTGCTGGGCTGCACAAGACGCAAAACACGGTGTCCTTGTCAGGAGGCCATGATCTATGTGCAGAGTACTGTTGAAGCTCAAGTACTGTGATCCTGTCTGCAATGCGTGGCAGGTGTGATGCTCTAAATGATTGTTGTGGAGGAGACCGTTCAGGCGCTCCCAGCTTCCCTCACCCAGCCCACACGGCGACGCAGTGGCACTGGCTCCTTTGAGAGCATGACAGTGTTTCTCGCGTTGGCTTTGAAGGACCATGAGGACAGCAAAGACACCAACTTCAACACCCATCAGTATGCGCAGCATAATGGTGACCATATAAATGCTGTGCGTGCTGGAGTTCAGCAGCTAGCAGGCATATCAACAGAACAGCAGCAGGTTGGGCGCACAACAGCAGCAGTTGGACAGCAGGAGCTGCTGGCAAGGACTACAAGCTCCGGCCCTGTCACCACCAGGATACACGCGGCTGCCATATGCTGTAAGCGCTTGCTGGTTGACTGAGTGCTTGTGTGAAACCTGATGTTTCTTGCAACATGCGAGCTATCTATATATCGAGATACTCTAGCATGCTGCCCACCGTAAGCACCAGCAACCATGCTTGTTGAACGGTGTGCACAGTGAATATGTTGATTGGTTCAAATGAAAAGGTTGCACAGCTCGCAGACCTCCTGATATACTCCGCTGTTGCCACCAATGCAACTGCTGCCTTCTGGCAGGCCCTATGGAGAGCAGGCTGATCCACCGGATCCTGGACCATGTGCCTGGTGTCCTGTCAGTTGAGGTCATGGTTGTCACCAAGACGGTGGCAGTGCACCACCAGCCTGCTACTATCAGCCCAGCCGCTCTCGTAGCAGCACTCAACAGCGCAGGCCTGCAGGCGTCCCTGAACAAACACAGCACCAGCGGTGGAGCAGATCCGGGCATCGCAGGGAACGGGGCGGGTGGTGCCTGCCGCAGCGGCTGCTGTGGCTCAGGCCCATCAACCAGCAGCGGATGGCATCAGTCACCCGGGGGGCAGCACCAGCGAGGCTTGCCCAGGCTGCTGGCAGCTTTGAGGGGCAGCCCCTCCCTGCCGCCACTGCCTGTGCTGGCCGCGGCCCTGCTTCTGCTGGTGAACCTGGTGCTGCTGCTGCCAGGGCTGCGCATGCCAGCCCTGATACAGAAGGGGCTTCTGGCCCTGTTAGCAGCGCTGTTGGCTGTACCCCCCGTGCTGAAGAAGGCGTGGATGGGGCTCAAGAACAGAAACCTGGACATGAACAGCCTGGTGAGCAAGGATGGCATTCATGGTTGACGCACACGCACAGCTTGAGGATGCGGCAACCCACAGCCCCGTGTGCACTCAGCATTTGCCGGCTTGTGCTGCAGTGCCTCAGCAGGAGGCATTGCTCATCACCTTGCAGCAGACACCGGGTTGCATTGCTTTTTGTGGTTTGAAGCACTGACTTGAATGGAACATGCCTGTGCTGCTGCAGGTGACTGTGGCCCTGTTTGGAGCTATAGGCCTAGGCGACTGGTTTGAGGCTGGTGCTCTGGTGCTGCTGTTTACGCTGGCAGAGTGGCTTGAGGAGCGCTGCGTGCAGAGAGCAGCTGGGGCCATGGAGGACATTCTGAAGCTGCAGCCTGAAGAGGCACTTGTACTGCAGGAGCAGACATGCCGGTCATATCCACAGTCAGCAAGCAGCTGCAAGCATGCGCCAGAGCAGCATCAGCAGCTGGGTGACTGCTGTGCTGCAGCGGGGCATGCAGATGACCACCACCCTAAGCACCACACCCACAGCTGCAGCCAGACACATGCTGCAAACGGGAGCTGCAGCCACCGTGCAGGTCATGTTGTGCACAGCAGCCATTCACATGCTGCGCACAGCGACTGCAGCCATCCACATGCTGAGCGCGGCAGCTGCAGCCATCAACATGCTGCAGACGACAGCTGCGGCACTGTGTATGCTGCGCCTGGTGGCTGTGCAGCAGCTGAGCAGGGGCAGCACCAGCATGGACCCTGTAGCCATGACCACCACGCCCACAGCTGCTGCAGTGCTCTGCCCAAGGCTGTGCTGCCCTGCTGCAGCAGTGCTGCAGGCAGCAGCTGCACGGACCAACGCCAGCATGCTGCATGTGTGACTGATGGTGCATGCCATGGCTGTCATGCCCACAGGGAAGGAAGCAAGGGCTTTGTGTTGCCAGGGACGGGTGACCATGCAGCAGCTGCAGGCCAACACAGCTGCCCTGAACACGACAGCAAGAGCAGTGCATGCTGCTCTCACGCGGATGCCACTGGTGTACTGACCCCCAAGCACCCAGACCACCATCATGCAGACCCGCAGCAGCAGCGGCATGAGCAGTGTGGTGCTGCAGCACACAGCCATGGGCAGGCTGCAGGGCAGTGGCAGCAGCTGTCCGCGCAGCACGCACTTGCTGGAGCTTGTTGTGGTCATGATCACAGCCACCAGCGCCAAGCAGCTGTTGCTGCGGCGCCACAGCATGGTGACAAACAGCAGCAGCAGCACCATCGTGATCACGTTGACAGCAGCTGCTGCCAGCAAGGCAATGGCTGCGAGGCGCATGACCACCACGACCAGCACAAGCACCACTTGCCCCTCAAGTCTGTGCCTGTGGCTGAGATAGGTGTTGGCGTGCTGGTGCTTGTCCGCCCAGGCGACAAGGTGCCAGTGGACGGCACCATTGAGCACGGCACCAGCGTCCTCGACGAGTCGATGATCACCGGCGAGTCCAAGCCCGTGACGAAGACGCTCGGCGACACAGTCCTCGCGGGTACCATCAACTCTGGAGGTGTCAGTCTGCGTGTGCGCAGCACGGCAGCTGCTGGTGATAGCACCGTCGCACGCTTGGGCGCGCTCATGGAAGCCGCTGCCAGCTCCAAGTCGCGCCATGAGCGCCACGTGGAGCTGTTCGCGCGCTACTACACACCTGCTATAGTGCTAGCAGCGCTGCTGGTCGCAGCTTTGGGCAGTGCTGTGCAGCCAGCAGCCTGGAGGCACTGGACCTACATGTCCCTGGTGGTGCTCGTCACAGGCTGCCCATGTGAGCGCATACAGCTGTGCACTCAACCCGGCTGCACTTTCTGTCGAGTCGATTACAGTTTGCTCTCTATGATTGATAAACTACACCGATAGACCTGGAAGAAAAACATTTTCACTTGCAGCCTGCATCACAGTCTCAAAGTTGCACATGTTTCGCCTTTGGCCTGTTGTAGCGATTCTGGGCCGCAGACATAAAAGCTGGGCATGACCTGTGTTGTGCTGTGTCTGCTGCAGGCGCCTTGGTCATCAGTACCCCAGTGGCTTCAATTGCCAGCATCACATGTGCTGCAAAGAAGGTAGGTTGCAGAACTGCCTCAGCGCCCTTGCGCACACATGTTTGCAGCAGCAGCTTCGCTGTGTATACGTGTTGTTTGCCTGGGCTGTCTGTGCGGTGTGCTTGTAGCACAGCCTCCTTGCCACAACGACTGTCTGACAGGAACCGGCATATGTAGCTTAGGAACGTCGTTACAGTTTAAGCTGATCTCTTTACAAAGCCTAGAAACGGTCAACCATGTGGTTTGACCACCTGGTGAGTGCTCACTCACTAGGCTCCTCGCCATCTCACACACGTTATGTGCACCCTGTCCTCCCTCTGCAATGTTCCTGCTTTGCTGCCAGGGTGTGTTGATCAAAGGCGGCCGGCCCCTGGAGCTCCTGGGCAACCTGACGGCAGCTAGCTTTGACAAGAGTGGCACCCTCACAGAGGGTCACTTCCAGGTCACACGGATCCACACCTTTGGGCCAGTCAGCAGGCAACAGGCCCTGCTGCTGGCAGCCCTGCTGGAGCAGCACTCAAACCACCCGATCGCGCATGCCATCGTGGGTGCAGCAGCTGCAGGCGGCTGCATGTCCTCTGGAGGGGCTGGTGGGGCCCTGTGTATAGTCGAGGTGCCTGGGAAAGGCCTCCAGGGCACAGTCAATGGCCAGGCCATTGCAGTTGGCAGCTGGGGCTTTGCACAGGAGCTCCTTGCTGTTGCGACAGTGCCTGCAGACGCAGCCGCGCCTGTGCAAAGAGGCACGCAGGGTGCTGGCCTGCCTCAGCAGCAGCACGCAGCAGCACTGGCTGAAGCCAAGCGCATCCTGGCTTCTGCTGACACTGCTGGGTCGACAGTGGTGTGCCTGGTGACAGACCAGCAGCTTGCTGCACTGATGCTGCTGTCAGACAGGGCCCGCTCTGATGCGCAGGCAGCAGTGCAGCAGCTGCAGCAGCTGGGGGTCAAGTGCTTGATGATGACAGGGGACACCATGGGGGCTGCAGCACATGTCGCAGGGCAGCTGGGCATTGGCATGGAGGATGTGTGTGCTGAGCTGCTGCCACAGGAGAAGCTGGAGCTGATCAACACACTGAGGCTGAGGCTGGCTGCAGGGAAGCAGCGCAAGCAGCAGGCAGGGGGCCTTGCCGGGCGGTGGGTCGGCTGGTGCAGGGCTCGCTTGTACGCAGCAGGTGCAGCAGATGGCGTCTGCTGCAGGGGCTGCGGGGAGCAAGGCGGAGACTGCAGCTGCCGTGTGGCCCTGGGGCCAGACAGCAGCAGCTTGCTGCGCCGCAGCAGCAGTGGGGGCTTCAAGGGCACTTCCAGCTCCGGCATGCGCATTGACACGGCCGTGAGGCTGCCACATGCTCATGGCCCTTGCGGCAACAGCAAGGTCGCGACTGACGGCATCGTCATTGCGCACGTGGGTGACGGCATCAACGATGCACCAGCACTCGCAGGGGCTGACGTGGGCGTGGCCATGGGGGTTGCGGGTGCAGCGCTGGCTGTTGACGCAGCCGACCTGGCGCTGTTCTCAAACAACCTCACCAGCTTGCCGTTTGTGGTGCGGCTGGGGCGTCGCGCTCGCCGCGTGGTCGCCTTCAACACTGCTTTTGCCTGCAGCATCAAGTTGGCAGTGCTGTGTGCAGCGGCTGGGGGTGTTGCCAGCCTCTGGCTGTCCTTGCTGGCTGACGTGGGGTCCTCTCTGCTGGTCACGCTGCATGCGCTGACCCTGCTGAGGTTTGAAGCAGGCCGGGGCCACAGCAGCAGCGACAGCCAGCTCCTGTACGGCAGCAGGCTCAGTGGCATCCCATTAGTGGGTGAACAGCTGGACAGCCAGGCTGGGGATGTGGCAGACCTGGGGCGTGCTGGTGGGGCTGGTAGCAGGGCGGGGGCCACAGTGAGCTCTTCAGGGCCTCAGTGGTGGAGGCAGCTTGTTGCGCAGCTGCCTGGTGCTGGCTGGCTGCAACCCTACAACAAGCTCGAGGACCGCACACCTGCCATGTCAGCAGGCGTGTCGCGCCTCAACAGCAGCAGCACCCGGGTGATGTCTGCCATGGGTGCCAGCCTGGCGGCACCCTCCGTTGCTGCCCTGGACACGAGCAGTGCAGCAGCACAAGAGCTGAGGGAGATGGCGATCTTGGCTTGTGCAGGCAACTCAGTCGGTGATGTGGCTCCCAGGCACTCTGGCTCCTAGGGCATGATGTTGCTGGGGTGAGTCGGAGCGCAACGGCCAGGTGTTGGTAATGAGATCTTGCAGTGCTTCACCCCCAGACGGCCCAGCCTGAAGGGCACCACAGTAGTAAGCGGGGTGCATTTGCCAAGTGCGCATCACGAGTCAGGAGCAGCTGTCCAGGAGATTTGTGTGTCCTGTTTCAGAGATTTTAAGGAAATTGTTTGCCGGGGGTGTGAGCGCGCTAGGGACGTTCGTCGCTGAGTTGTGATAGTTGCCAGCCACGGTTGTTGTGCTGATTGCAGTTGCGCCCATGTGGATCTCTGGGTGTCATACAGCTTGCCAGTGTTCTCCAGCCTGTCTTTGAAGTGCATGTACCCTCGAGCGCAAATAGCACTACTGCCTGGCAACCTGGATGCATCTGAATTTGGGTGGACGTGTTGTGGTGCTTTCACACAAACGGAACGGTGCCTGTCAGTGGCCTGGGGTCCATATATGTGTTTTTGGTTTCACACCCGCGCAGCGGGTGTGAAATTGCAAAAAGGAGAGAAGGGGGAGCAAGGGTTTTGGACCTGGGCGCCGAAGGC
>QAXK01001902.1:0-27356 GCA_004335735.1 Chlorella sp. KRBP
AGCAACGTTGCTTGCAGGCGTACCACTATAGTTTGTAGAGCTCGTAATTCGACCGAACATGAACAACCTCAGGCTTCTGAGAGGCTTTGTGTTGCTGGTATGACGGTAAACGAGCTACTGCTAAAACAAGGTCAGCGGTCAATTTGAAAGCGTGACTCATGTGCAGAGGATAGCCCAAGCTGGCTCAAACAACTTGATGCAGAATTAAGAGGTTATCTTGTTTTTACTGAGCAATTCATGTGGTGACAATGGTGCAACTGCTTGATCTATCCTCTCGGACAACCTGTGCTGCAAGCCGGCCACAACCAGGGCGGCAATGCGTCAGACAGAATGACTACATTCAACGTCATCGAACAGTCAGGGCATGCTCCAGCAATGCCACGACAAGCAGCAGTAGCAGCAGTAATTCACCCAACTGGTGGTCTGAAAGCACCAGACACAGTTTAGCAGCTCTCACAGCGGTTTGCCTCAGCTTTGGCGCGCATCAAGAAGCAGCCTGGAGCAAGCCAGCCTTGCTGGATTTGCCAGCTTGCAGCAAGTTCACGGGTGCTGGTGCCATCAAGTGAGTGATGAGATGCAGTGCAGTTTGCTCCGCACTGTGTGGTCTTGGCATGATCATTGGGCCTAACACTTGTGAATGCTGTCTCTGGAGGAAACAGCCAGAGAGACTCACACCCAATCTCCTAGGGCCTACAACCAGAAACACTTTCACCTGTGCAGCAGCTTGCGACACATAAACCGCTACTTCAGGCACCCATTCATCATGAAACACATGGTGAAGCTGTTCAGGCATCTGTATCTGCCTCTTGCAGGTACTGTGAAGTGCAGCAAGGCTCTGGTGAGAGTCCCTTGGCTGGAGACCTGATACTTGTGGACTACACTGCCAGGTAAGTGTCGACACTGGTGGTGTTACACTACTAGTAGTTGCGTGGTTGCTGATTGACACTGGTGGTGTAACACTAGTTGTGTGTTGCTATCTTGTTGGTCCTCTGATCCAGACCGTCTGTGGCCCACTTTGACAACTTGGGCGAGACACAGCTTGCAGATGGCTTGGTGGGCAAAGCCTGAGCCCACAATGCTTACTTACATATGCCTGAAAAACTGAACACCCACAGTAGGAGCCAACCAGCCCAAGGGGCGATACAAAACAGGCCTGACCCCCTCAAGTATGACAGTGACGGGTGCCTCCATCGCACTGCCACACCTACGTCGAACAATGACGTTCTTTGTGTGCACCTGTGGGGAGAGGGCTTGGCCTACAGGCACGGCCCGCATGATGCTGACCAAGTGCACTGTGACTTGCAGGGCTGTTGCCACTGGGGAGGTGTATGATGGCTCACGCAACTTCAAGTTCACTGTTGGCAATGGCGAGGTATGCAGCATGCAGCATGCACAGGGCCTCTTGCACAAGGCCCACACTACCTGGTATCAGAGCATCGCATCCCTTGCCAGGCCGGCACTTGTGCGAGCAAACACAAGATGAGATGCTGGCACAACAGTTGCGGCAGCACATGTGGCAGATTGTTGCCCGTCCACGCAGCAACTACTGCCTAGAGGCATAGCATCAGCTGTCCATGTGCTTGTACTATTGCTGGGCCAGCACATGTGTGTTGTGCTGCAATCAGTTGGAGCTGCACAGTGGCACCACTGCAAAGCTTGTGCACATGCTGACACTGCGCTTTCCCAAATGGTGTGCATGCCCCCCTGCCCTGCAATGCAGGTCATCCCCGGTTGGGAGCAGGGCATACTTGGCACTGACGACATTCCTGCAGTCAAAGAGGGCGGAGCCCGTACACTGTTGATCCCACCAGAGCTGGCATATGGTACCCTGGGTGATGGGTGTTTGTTTGGACTGCCTGACAGCTGCAGGATCCCGCCAAACTCCCCAGTGGAGATCACGTTCAAGTACAGGGGCTTGGGATACTGACAGCAGCATCTGTGCGTGAAGTTCTGAGGCTGCTTGTAACCTGATAAGGGCGCACAGCCGTTGATGCCTGGTACTGGGGCATGCATGCCATACTTCGGAAATAGTACAATGTGTTGCGACCATTGGTAGTCAGTAGCAGAGTGTTCTGTGTGGCACAGTGTTGGGCAATGTGAGGAGAGACATCAGGCTGCACACCGCCACAGCAAAATTTACCATGAATTATCCAGCATTGGGGTGTGACCCAACAGAGGACAAGCACAACATGGGGGTGGGTCACAGACTTGGCGGCATCTATCAGCCAGGGTATCTTGAAGCTATGGCGGCAGCACTCCCGCTGTGCATGACGTGTCGTATTAGGTGCAGGTGTCCTTCAGAAAGAATTCAGGAGTACAGCAAAGGGCTGCCATATACTTCTCAAGACTGCATCCACTGCAAAAGACTGTGGCCCTGGTCAGCATCAGCCAGCGCCCAACACGTGCTGCAGTGCTGGAAAAGCTGGCCAGCACTGGCACAGACAAACAAGTGGATGCATCTCACGCCAGTTTGGGCTCACTCAGGCAAGACAGGCATGCCACAAACACTTTGTCGCAACACGCAGGCTTGGGGCTACATTCACCCCTCAAAAAACCAAGTAAGCCATTTCAGGGTAAGGGCCGTAGGCATCACACAATCCCAGGTTTCCAAGGTACTGCCCACTGCCTGCGGCTATGTTCTGCGCCCCAGCACAGCTGCCTTGCTGCTGTGCACACGGGGTGTTTGCTGCCGCCCTCCCGCTGCTTCAGCTGCTGGTGCGCCCCTGCCTGAGGCTGCTGTACGCTTGCCTGATGCAGCTGCAGCAGGGGCTGGCTCCTGCCTGGTGTCATCCTCTGTGGCCTCCTGCTCACGCCCCTCTGAGCCTCCGCGGACAGCATGTACATCGACATCGTCTTCGCTACTGGTGCCTGTGTCGCTGCTGCCACTGCCGCTGGCTGAGGCACTGTCGTCTGAAGTCCCATCAGATGCCGCCTCGACCTCTGCTGCTGCTGCTGCTGCTGTGCGCTGCTTCTTGCGCTGTGGAGCCACATCTGCCTGTTCCAGGTCCTCCTCGGACCCGCCCTGCTGTTGGCTGCTGTCGTCTGATGAGATCACCACAACATCAGAGTCGTCCCCACTGCCAGCACCATCCTCTGCATCTTTGCCAGCTGCTTGTGCCAATGTCAGCAAGCGCCGCCGCTGCGGCTGCACCTGCGGCTGTGGCTGTGCCTTGCGCGGATGCTGGCTCTTCGGCGGTGTTCGCCGCTGCTCCTGCTGCTGCTGTTGCCTTGGTGCTGCTGCTGGCCGGTGGTCCTGATGTTGCTTGGATGCTTCGTCATGATCCCAGTCTGAGTCAAGGAGCTCAGCAGGGGTACCTGCTGCTGCGGCTGCTGCTGCAGGTTCATCAGCAGGCGCGGCAATTCCTGCAGACCCAGCATGCTGTTGGGCCTGCTGCTGCAGGGCCTTCAGCTCTTGGCTTGACTGCTCCAGCAGCCCCTTCGCCTGAGGACAGTGAGCAGCACAGTGCAGATCCATCCGGATCAGTGGTGCAGTACAGTTGGCTGCAGTACATTGTTGCACAGCACAGTGCTAAGCAGTGTCATGCAGTGCAGTGGGCAGTGCATCAGCCAAATGTGCTCACATAGCTACACTTCTGGCCAGCACACCAGAGTGTTCTCAGACTTCCTGCAGGCCGCCAGAAACAACTACAATCGTACTTACAGCTGTGTGCATGCCAGCAACAGTTGCTGGCTGCCACCAATGCACTCACACAGACACACGTCCGCACATACGCATACCTGCCGCCTGCTGGCCTGTACCCAGTCCCCCTGGACGTTTGCGCCTTGCGTGCCAGTCGCCCAGCCCTCCAGGGTCAGCAGCTGCCCTGTCTGCCTGATGTAGATCAGGTTGCAGAAGAAGCCTGGTGGCAGCGCCTGGTGCTGCTCCTGCAGCTCCGCCTGCAGCCCCAGGTGCATTATGCCAGAGGGCCGACACAGCAAGATGGCAAGGCAGCATCAGCACCAGCGTCATGCCAGGTCTCCCTGATGCGAAAATGACAGCTAGGGAGTTGAGGTCCCTGCACACTGCTTTTCACTGCATTGCTACCACCAGCTGGCAACTTCGCCTTCGCCTTCGTCGAGGTCTTCCCCCAGCCGCAAAAAAAGCCATATACACTAGTGGTGAAGGAGTGATGGGGGACCAGTTCCGCTGTCTGCTCTCAACCATGCTGCAACATTGTATCTGTGGCACTTGAAGCTGCACCTCATCACGAAGTGCTGAACCACGGCAGAAACCTAAACATACACTACAGCCATGTTGCCCAGTGTATGGATCAGAGTGCGCGCATCACCCCACCTGCAACGCAGCTCGTCTGCGCCCTGGCAGCTCCCTCTGCTGGGCTAGCTCTGCTGCTGGTGCCATTGGCAAATGCATGTAGGGCAGGCTGGCTTTGGCACCCAGATACCACACCTGCCAACAGCATACAATGACAGCTTGGTTGCAGGGGCGAACAGGGCTTGCAAGCCAAGGTGTTGACTCTCTTGCCTGCCTCACTGCTGCCAACACAGTGTGCTGCCGTACCACAGTCCATGGGGTCATTGCCAGAAGCACGGGCTTGACAATCAAGTGTGTGGGTGTCACCACACCTTGCCGCCACCCAGCACACCCTGATGGCATAGCTCGTAAGAGCAGCTGCTCAGCAGAGGCAAACACTCACCTTGCAGGTCCCAATGACAGACTCCAGTGGCAGGGGAGCGTCCAACTCAGTGTTGGGATCAGCGTCGGCGTCATCATCTGAGAGCTTGCCCATGTGGGTGCTGAAGCACACCTGCAGCACCCGCACAGCCATACAAGGCAAACCTTGAGTTGCCTGCATGGCCCTGCACAGCCCCCAGTCGCATCTGCAGTTGCCTGGTCAGCATAGCAGCAATCACACCGACACCGATGTGTTGCTGGGGCATGCGCTGCTGTCGCCTAGCAGCACACAACGCCCGGCATGTGCTACAGAGCTGCCACAGCAAACTGCCTGTCGCAGCAACTTGTTCATCGTATCAGCAGTGGAGGCTCTGCTGCAAGAATGCTTGTTATGCAGGGTAACTCACAAATCTGTTAAGTAGGCGGCTGGCTTTGCTCTGGCCAGACTTGCGCTCGCTGATGAGGTGCTCTGCAGCTGTGATGGTGTCAACAACGCCCAGGGTTGTCAGCGCCCTGCACAGGGTCTTGTTGTTCGGGACACCATACCCCTTGGCTTCTAGAGCCTCGGGCCCTTTGAAGTCTGATATCCTGTAGAAGTAGTTCATCTGCAGAGGGGGTTCGTGATGTGGAATGAAGGTGTGTCATGTTTCGAGCAGACTGTCCAGCAATTGTGTATTGGGCCACAGCTGGGTACAAGACAATGTGCTGACACGGGAAGTCAGGCACACTTGAGCTCCTAGCCAACGCATGTACAGCGACGGGCATAGCAGTTGTTGTTGTGTGCCCAATGGCACGTCACCACAACAAGCATACTTTCTGCTCAGCAAGCAGGCACACCTGCCAGAGGAGCAGCCTGCCAGACAAGCTAGCTCTGCCTGACTCGCTGACTTGCTGCACATGCAGACATGCCCACACAAGCGCACCTCCAGTTGGAAGTGAACCGAAGCCAGTCGGTTGTCCTGCAGCTGCTTTGTCTCCCAGTCCTGCACAGCCTCGCCCTCTGCGGTCACTGCATCAGAGGTCTGTAGCTCCCGTGCATCCATACGCCTGCCCTTCTCATCCAAGGCCGCAACAAAGTACATTGCGCTGATGCGTGCCATGTAGGGCTGAGGCACAGTGGACTTGCCAGCAGTGTTGGCCTCTGCAGGGCAACAGGAGGCTGTGTCAACCACAGCTCATCAAGGCACGAGTCATGCTGCCTTGCACCACATGCAACTGTGCACATTACTGCGGCAAGAGGCTCCAATGCTTTTGAGCCAGGGCAATCATTATAAGCAGCTACAAGGCATGGGATTGCGCATGCCTGATGTGTGCTGCCATGGAGAGTGCCGTGGGCAATCAGGACAGTGTTGAGACTTGAAGCCCGTTACAACTTGCAGAGTTAGTCAGATAGAGTGGCTATAGACATACCTGGTGGAAGTGCGAAGGTGCAAGTGCCGTTCATGAGTGTGAATGTGGCAGGTTGCCAGTTGTCAGGATCTGCACTTCCATGCAGGATATCATCCACTGCCAGCTCCTGCACACATGAGCGCCCAGCGCACTGTCAGATGTTGCTGTTGTATGCCTTGCATGGTCGCATGTTATGCATTACTGGTCACATGTGCTGCATCTGCAGCCGTTACTCACCAGCCATAGTTGTCCCCTGCAAGCAGCAGCTGGTTTTGCACAGTTTGTTGATGGCTGGAAGTTGGTGTCTGCAGGACACTGCCTGCAATTTGACACTGTTTGGCCCCGATGCATACGAAAGGGCACGTACCTGCACCCGCTGCTTCGCCTTCTTTGGGTTGGGTGCTGCGGAACAACAGTATGCAAAGCGCAGCTGATGATGAGCACTTCCATGGGTCAATCCACCCCACAACCACCAACACTACTCAAACACAGCAGGGTGCCTGACATGCAAATTGTAAATCCCTACGCAAGTGCCCAGGCTTCCTGCTCTTCAAATGTCGCGCTAAAAGCATGGAGTCATGCAGTCACTTGCTAATGCCTTTGCCTCAACAACGGGAGTGCCCAAGGTTCCACTGCTGGTTGCAGCTTTCTGGTCGTGCTCACCAAAGTTCTTTGGGGCGATGCAGGTGACGTAGGTGGGGTACCGTCTGCATGTGTGGATGTTTCTGTGTCAGGAAAACTGTTGGAAGCATATCAGCAGCACATAGGCATAGCTGGAACTCACGCGCTCTGCACGAGTTGCCACCAGGCATGCTTGCTGCTGCTCATTGGCTTTCAGCTGGTCCTGCCTTGTCAATACAATGATATCACTGACAAAACCATGTATTTTCCCATCAAGTTGAGGTTCACGGCCGACAGAAGGCAACCGTGGCGAAGCTCGTCACTCATGAGTTGATCAGGCAGGAGAGCTCAGCAGATCGCGGCACACGCAGCATGACTGGCACATGTTAAAGTGCCTTGTGACAGACAAAGTGCAGGAGTTGAGATGCGATTTTAGTGGCCAGCATAAGAGCTAGAAGGTGTGGACACGGATGATATTCATGGCACAACTGCGCTCATGTCGATTGATATGCCAGGCAAAGCCCTCCTGCATGGAACCGAAAGAACGTCCTCATTTGTATGAGTTAAGACTTAGTACGTCACCTCGGGCCGTTCATGTGTCGTCATTCGTCCGTTCTGACTTCTGCACATCGGGGCCCACCTCAAGCCCTAGTCAACAGTCCCCAGCCCTGATACTGCGACGCTGAAACTGAGGCACGTATACGGTTGAAGACAATTGCCACTGGTAAGCACCGTCATGGGGATCGGGGCAACTTGCAGACAGGTGTCGCGGGCAGGACTTCAGCACTGCTCGAGCTGGGGTTAGGGCTTGCCACCGCAGTGCTTCTGTCTGCGCAACAGTTAAACCGCTCGTTACAGTCACCGTACTTTGTATGATCTGTCATAACAGTCAGTACACGCACAAACACGGCCCACATGGTCCACGTGGGTCCCATGTGAGTTGTGATTGCATCACAGCCTGATGTGGCAACTGCACAATCCTTGAGTAGTCTTTGTGTGCTTGACATACGCGTGGACTGCTTGCTCTAGCAGCATCAGTTTGCTGAACAGGGCCATACCATGGTTGCCAAGAGTGTCAGTGGCAGTGCCGGCAGGGTATCCCTGGGCAAAGCCAAGCAGCACTTCTTCAAGAACCTGGACTTGAACTGTGTGATCACACCAGCAGATGAACAAGCTGGCGCTTTCACAGGTGCGTGCACTGCCAGCACATGCAGCACAGCACCCGGGCTACTGCCAGGCTGGCACCTGCCAGGCCTGGCACAGCAGCAGCACAGGCACTGCCTTTGTCAGCTTGGCATGCCACAGCACCACCCAACAGCGTGCCAGTATTTCATCAGCACAGCTGCACATAAACACTCACATGTGGGCAGCAGAGCTGCCCAGATCCTCAAGGAACCCCTGCAGTCCAAGGTATTTCACTTTCTCGATCACTTTGATCCCACAAGCCATGCCATCCCAACTCAGTGTGCTGCCTTGTGCCTGACCTCCATGCTGCTGCTGCTGCTGCTGTCCGCAGCCACCAAGCTGGTGTGTGCGCTGGGACCCTCCAGCCACAGTGTGGAGGTGCTGGAGGCCATGCTGAATGCAGGCATGGTGGGGGCACGCATCGACCTCACATGGGGCGGCCTGGACTTCCACAGAGAGAGCCTCAGGGCACTCAACGTAAGCAGCACTTGTGGCAGAGGCTTCTGTATGTGTTTCATCCCATGAGCATGGACTTGATTGCTCACATTGGCATGAGATGCTTGTGCATGCAATGCAGGCATGTGGTGCAATCGGCCAAGACAGCACTGAATACAAGCAGGTGTGACAGGGTGATGCCTCATGCAGGACGGAAACTGGCTGTGCCCACCAATGACATGAGCCTGCCGGCAGCAGCACTGCTTCTCCTCAGGTACTCAGTACCACTGTCGTGCTTCCCCTGCACCCTGCTGCAGGTGGCCATGACCCGCACCAAGAAGCTGTGTGCAGTCATCATTGACACGCTGGGGCGGGAGGTCATGGTCCGCAGGCCCTGCGTGTTTGGGCCCGACGGCTGGCCAGCACACCTAGGTGATGGCGTGTTTGGAGTGCGGCTTGTCCAGAGGGTAGCCTGACTGCACAACATCAGGACGTCTGACAAGCATACTGTGCAGGGTTGATCTCCGTGGCACAACAGTGCTGAAGACAGCATCCTTCTTATGACTGATGTCCTTACATGCCGGGAAATGCACAATGCAGCAGCCCACAGTCTTCTTTGGCATGACCACAACTGGCCCCGGGCGATGCACTACTGCCAACTAGCAAAGATGTGGTCACCTAGCCTGCTGCCAACGTTGCTGTGCATCTGTGCCGCTGTTGCTGCTGTTGCTGCTGCTTGATCTGCCATGCAGACCCCCTTGAGATCACTGTGGGGCAGCATATCACACTCACAACACGACAGGTGATCACTCTAGGCCCTGCATCACAATGCACGCAGCCTGTGCTGAGACTGGCAGGATGGAGCTTACGTCTGCATACGCAGGCAGCA
This sequence comes from Chlorella sp. KRBP, assembly GCA_004335735.1. NCBI lineage: Eukaryota > Viridiplantae > Chlorophyta > Trebouxiophyceae > Chlorellales > Chlorellaceae > Chlorella > Chlorella sp. KRBP. The sequence goes on from QAXK01001902.1 coordinate 9,153, forward strand.
GCTGTTCTGGCAGCTTGTGCAATGCTAGCTAGAACCTTGGGAAGCCACAATACAAGTGAAGTGCAGAGATGGGGCCACCGAGCATGCCCCACAATGGCCACGCATGCATCTTGCCCCTGGAAAGCTTGTGCGTCTTGGTGCAGACCTACCGTAGATTCACTGTGTGGTGTGAACGTGCCGGTTGGTTGTCCGCAGGATGTGGAGGCCACAGCCACTGTGCTGCCAGTCACGTACCCACAGCTGCACAACATGGTGGAGCCAGGCGACACCATCTACATTGGCAGGTACCTGGTGTGTGGCTCAGACAGTGCCTCCCTCTACCTGGAGGTGCTGCAGGTGGATGACCAGGACATCGTCTGTGAGGCAAAGAACGGGGCAGTCATGGACGGGCTCATGACGGTGAGCTGCATCACAGGCCACAGCACTCCTGGTACTGGTACTTGTCATTATTGGAAAGAGATGGTGACTGCACTGGGGCCAAGCTGTACAGCCTTGGGCGCAGCTAGGCTCGGTGCTGCTGCTGCCAGCCAGTGGCTGTGTACAAGGGCTGTGTTACCGAGCCACTCTACTGAGTCAGGGCCCACTGGGATGAGATAGTGAATGTACATTCACTCCAGCACATGTGCTGGAGTTGTACGCTGCAGGGGCTGCTAGCAGCATGAAGATGAGCACTTGACACATTGATGTGGCAACAGCAATGCCTGCGCTGCAGATGTAGACACCCCCCCCTCACCAAACCCCTGCCAGCGCAACCCTACATTTGGTCCGTCAAAGGAGTTGCATGCCACAAAACGTCAACAAGCATGATCAAGACAGTATGGGATCAACACCACCGTGTGTACCTTGACGAGTGCAGGTGTTCCACATGGAGCGCTCCAGCAACAGCCTGCTCAACTTGCAGAACACGCTGCCCCTCTTTTGGTACGCTGCCAGCCGCTTCGCAAGCCCACTTGCCATGCTATACCTTGACAAGTCTGCTGCATGCATGCTTGGAGAACAGCGTTGGTCCCCACAAAAGCTGTTGCTGGCGATCATGGCGTGGTCAACAACCCGCTGCACATGGCGGTTAATGTTCACATGCACCCGGCACCGAAGACCCCCCTGCCAGAAGCCCGGAATATACCCCTTGTGCAAGAACCATCACATTGTTGACGACCTTGTTGCTGTGCGGCTGTCTGCCCCGCAGTGACTATGACAAGGAGGCCCTGGCAGTGCTGGGGTCAGAGTTTGAGATCGACTTTGTCAGCCTGGCCTACACACGCACACGGTGCGGCACTTACTGTCACATTGCGGTACTGGGGCTGGCATACTTTGCTGATTACACAACAACACGGGGGGCTTGCCATGACCACCGGTACCATACAACGGTCGTGCCTTCTGGCACATGTACGCACATGTCCACCCACACCGCAGCCATTGGACACAACCTCACAGTACACTCAACATGGCAGGACTCGCATTCAATATTTGTGCACGTCGGTGGTGTCTGTATTTGTGCACATACCACGCAGTGAGGATGTTCGCGAGGCTCGTGAGTTCCTGGACGGCCTGGGGCTGCAGCACTGCCGTGTGCTGGCCAAGATAGAGACACGTCAGAGCCTGCTCAACTTCAGGGGCATCCTGTCAACAGCTGATGGCATCATCGTCAGCAGGTACACCCACGTGCGGGAACGCATGGGGCCAGCCCTGCATGGACGGATGGGCACAGTGTCAGGGGCATGGGACTCAATATTGGCAGATGGGCTCAGTCAGCAACCTGCATACATCTGTGACCCTGGCATATGCAGGAGTGCTGCACAGTTGCCAACACACGCGTAACAATGACAATGGTGGCATATCTGCCACAGGGGCGACATCTGGCTTGCTGAGAAGATAGCAATGGCTCGTGCACTGCACAGTGTGCCTGCAAGGGCGCCACAAGGCTCAGTTTGGCCCCAAACGGTGACTCAACAGTCACACCTCATGCCATGAGTCATGCCGTGAGTCACCCTGCACGTCAGAAGTGTGCCATGCTGGTGTGCTGCTGCAGGGGCAACATAGGCCTTGACGTGGCCCCAGAGAAGATGGCCCTGGTGCAGAAGCAGCTCATCTCCAACTGCAACCTGCTGGGCAAGCCTGTGCTCATCACACGGGTGGTGGACTCCATGGTGACTAACCCGCGCCCCACACGCGCAGAGGCAACAGGTGTGCCGGCACAGTAGTTACCTATCAGTGTGCGTAGTTGTGCATGTTGGTGTTGCTGCCAGTTCCCTGACAGAGGCATGCCAGGGCGCACATTTTGAATATTTTCAATCAGTGCGTCAGCATGTCGGTCCACACACTCACACCCGGTGGCACATTCTGTGTGTGCAGACATTGCCAATGCTGTGCTGGATGGAGTGGATGGCATCCTGCTGGGTGCAGAGACCCTCAGGGGGGAGTACCCTGTGGAGTCTGTGGGGACAATCGCAACCATCTGCAGGTGTGTGCGGCCTGGGGAAGCCTGTGGTCGCTTCTGAAGCTCTTTGCTTCATGCAGGTGCCACAGTGGGCATGCGTAAACACAACAGTCCGACTCTTGAAGTTGCCAAGCACATTTCAAAGGGGACTCCAGTTGATGCAGGACTCACAGGCTACTGTGTAAGCTGCTTTTGTGGCTGTCTACATCTCCTGCTGATATAAGAATTCCAGCCGGTGTGTCTTCGGTGTCTCCCCTGCATAAGCGACTGAATTCGCCCCCGCCTGTAATCTGTGTCGCTGTAGGACTGCTGAGGCTGTGTTTGACTACTCCAACCACTACGACCACCTCATGGAGGCTGCACAGGAGATGGGCCAGGTGAACTTCACTGTGCATATGCATGCCTGGGTCCGTCACTGGCGCACCTTGTATGGATGCAACATGTACATATGTCTTGTGCACGCCAGTGCTGGCCATGCGTGTGTTCTACAAGCTGGCGATCAAATGAACTTCTCAAGGAAGGTTAGTGCCGCCATGACTGTGCTCTCATTCGTGAAATGCCATGCGACCTGTGTGCACACCAGGTGGTCAAGTCGGCTGCACGTGCAGCTGCCGCCGAGTCGGGCCCAGGGCGAGGCAACGGTGTGCACAAGAGTGTGAACTTTGCTGGCGGCAGTGATGACGATGACATGTGAGTGTGAAGGAGGGGGTTGCGTGTACATACACATGTGGCAGTGCGGACTAGGGGGATGCTGTCTGTCTTTGCAAGCAGGCTGCGGCCCAGGTCTGTGTGTATCCTGCAGTCTGTCATCTCGCTGCCTTGTAAAGGGGTGATGAGCCATCACCCAAAGACAGCATGGCACTGAGTGGCACTTGATGGCATGCCAACCTACCCATCTCACCTCCAACTGGGCTAGACAGGGGCACTCTGGTGCTCAACACTGCATGCCTGTTGCTGCACGTGTCACCTGTGTGCTGTATGTGGGTTTCGTGGGTGTGCTGTGCAGGGCACAGAGTGATGTGCTGTCAGAGGACATGAGTGAGGCGCCACCACATGCAGGACAGCTGGCTGAAGCAGGCAGTGGCAGCTTCAGCAACCTGCAGGTGGGGTGCAACTTGCCTACAAACTGTATGCTGTCCGGTGCTCAGCACAGGTTACCCTGTAGGTGCAGCACAGTGCGACAGTGGGACACAAGCCAGGCAGAACAGGACAGTGCTAACCAGTGCAGCTTGGCAGTCTGCGGGAAGCAGTGACCCTCTCCAGTGTTACATGGTGTTGCAAAACCATCAAACACAAAAACACTGTCTTTCAGACCCGCACAACGAAGCTGACTGCAAGCAGAGGTTGAAAAGGTCGTCTTTGACCATTCAACAATAGTGTACTACACAGCAAGCCAAGCGCCGGACTGTGTTATGTTACTTGCAAGCAGCGCACACACCCTCCTGTCAAACATGACAGGCCAGCGCTTGGCTTACTGTGTACTACACTAGTAGTACACTGCTGTTGAATGGCATGGCATGGGTTTCTGGGCTGTGCAAGGGCTGTACCTGGCGGTGCAATGGCCTGTGTTGGGTGGCTGGGTCCCAGCACTGTGACAGAGTCTGCTGTGCTGAGACCCACCCACCCGGACCGCCACGCCCTGAGGGGTTGCATGATGAGGGCGAATCGCATCAGGCATGGCTGACGAGCTCTGAAGCCACGGTCAGGGATGCGCGGCAGAGCCTGGCTGTGTGGGGTGGGTTGGCAGGCTGTAGGGCTACGAAGAGGCTCTCGTTGGCGGGCACAGGGGGGAGCCTGTAAGGTGTGCCAAGCTGCTGTGCCTGGCATCAGCCACAGTGTGCTGCTTGCAGGGGTCATGATTATTACATCCAGCATCACGCAAGCAAACATGTACGTCATTTCACAGATGCCCTGCGCTGCTCACAACGGTCATGATCTCGATCCCTGCTGCCCTGAGTCTTGCCGCTGCTGCTGTGTGCGATCTGGGCGCCTGTGCCTGCGCCACCAGCACCTCGTGCGGTCCACAACTTTCTCAAGCCTCCAGGTGAGTCAAGGTTGGAACCAACGACACTGGACATGCCATGTTGTGCACCTGTCGCTTCGCTGCTGTCATCGTGCTGTGGTGTCATCAATTGCCTGCACCTATGGTTATACCAGTCTTGGTGTCCGTTGGAGGTACCAACCAGCCATCCGCAGGTCCGCTATAGCTTTTGCCCTGCTGTGGTGATCTGAACAAGCTTGCACTGGGCTACTTGACCTTGACCAAAGGTCACTTGCTGCCCATGGCAAACTGCTTCAGCTCCTGCCTGCTGCCCTGTCACCACACCATGGCCTGGGGTTGTGGGCTGCGCTAGCGTCAATGGCTCCTGGTTCTGATAGAGTCAGTGGCTCTGTTTGCTGCTTCACAACCAGAGCCATGACTCATTCAGCCCCAGAAGACAACGTGGCCATAGCCCTTGTCAATCGTGTCCACTACTTATAGATGGCCTGCAGCCAGATACCGTGCAGCACAGGCCCTAGGGGTGGGCACATACTATGGTAGTACCGTGTCTACGGTAGTACTGTGTCTACGGTAGTACCGTGTCTGTGCTCCACTTTAGCATCTAGCTGTTGGTGAGTAGCAACAACCGGCCAGAGTGCAGCTGACAAACTGGTATCACATTGCAGCTGCTTGCAAGCAGCTGCTGTGTCAAACCAGCTTGGGCCTGCTGCTGACACTCGTGTGTCAAGGCAGTGGGCAGTGCATGTGGCTAGCTCATTGTGAAGAGTAGCTGCGGCTTTCATGTAGCACCATCCAGACACCGTTGGCAATAGTTCCAGCATTGCTGTCCACAGGCTCAGCCTGGCTGGAACAAGTCCAAGCCAACCTGGCAGGCTACGCCTATGGACAGCAATGCTGTTGTGAGACAGCAGCTGCACAGGCCTATGGCTGATCTGTGGACTGCATCTTTGTGTCCATGAAGGTGCATGGTCTTACAAATGCAGTTCACAGGCTAGCTGCGCAGGCCGCTCTAGTGATGGTCATAGCCTGACCCATGATGCCAGACAAGCAGCTTTTGTGTGTAGAGCCGGCCTCTGGGTTGTAGCTGTGTAGGTGAAGTGGTGGCATGTGGCATTGGTAACCTAGCTGTATGGTCGAGCACCATGGCTGGCCTTGACGACTGGGTGGCCGAGCATGTCAGCATACTGCAGGGGCTACCACAGCATACATGCTAGCCATGCATTGCATGTTGCAGGCCGACATGCATGCACTTGACAAGTGACTTACTCTTCCAATGTCAAGACTCCCTCGCTCACAATGCTCAGGTCTGCTCTGGTGCACACACTGCACCTCGGAAGCATGCTGGTTCATTCACACCATGACTGCATGCTCCCTGCAACAAATGACAGCCGGGCTGCGCCTCACAGGTGTGTGTTGCTGTGCACAGGCTGCCTACCAGGAGGTCCAGGCGTTTGCCAAGTATGGTGGAGGCTATGGTGCCAAGAGTGTGGCAGGCTTCACCACAGTCAACAAGGGCAGCTCAGGTGACTCGGCGGCCGGGGATATTGGTTCTGAGTCTGCAGCTACTATCAAATCAAGTGCAGCAACAGTGTCACTTGATGATGCAACAGGCAGGGCCACGCCATGATGGCATCAAGGGGCCAGCCAAGCACTGCAAGGCTTTAGCTCAGCCAGCAGCAGGCACAGCAGATCCTAGTGATGAATCACCACTGCCACCGCTGCATGCCTGCAGCAACTCATTCTTGTGTTTCATACTGTCTGGCAGATCCCGCTGCTCTCATACTGGCTGATGCTAGGCGCAAGCACAGCTATCTGCCGCACACACCCTGTATCACGTGTGCGCTGCCGGCTGCAGGCAGCATGTCAGACCGCTACACCTCAGGCAGCCACGAGGTGCTGCCCTTCCTGAGCAAGCTGGAGAGTCTGGCTGGCTCAGCTGTCAGGGCTGCAGGGAAGGTGGAGGCAGACCTGATCGTGGTCTACACAGCTACAGGTGGGCAGGGGCCTGCGGGGGATCGAGGGTGTGGGGGATGGGGGTTGCATGCACCATGATCTGGCCTGACACCGTGTGGCATTGGCCGCAGTTGAGTGCAGACAGTGTCAGCAGCTTGACATGTGGCTCTTTCCCCCATTCAAGGTGTCTTGACACACACCTCCTGGAGTTGCAGCCTGTGGTTTGCGTGCTGCTGATGCTGCTGCCACCTGTGAAGTCACTCGCTGCCGCTTGCGCTCCCACTGCTGCTCCACCTCGCCAGGTCGCACTGCCCAGCTGGTTGCCAAGTACCGGCCCCCCATGCCCATTGTGACCCTGGTGGTGCCCAAGCTCATCAATGACGGCATTCGGTGGAGGCTGGAGGGGCGGTGAGTGTGCACCAGTCACTAGTGGGTCTGCAGTGTGTTCACACTTCTTGAAACCTTGTGGGGTTGCACCCTGGCACCTACAGGTTTATTTTAGTAGATGGCATAATTTGCATGCCATGGCGGCCAGCTGTGTGCTGCTGCTAGCTTGTCACTGTGGCACTTTCTTTAGGCCCAAACACTGAGAGTGCCACACAACCACCATGCTTTTTATGCCCCTGCAGGTCCACAGCTCGTGCCTGCCAGTTGACGCGTGGCCTGCTGCCTATGCTGGCCACCCCTGGGCCCAACGGGGATGCTGTGCTGGAGTCTGCCATTGTGGCTGCTGCTGCTGCTGGGCTGCTTGCACCCCGCCACCATGTGGTAGTGCTGCAGCAGATCCATGAGGACTTCTGCGTCAAGGTAGGAGCGGTGTTGATGTAGGGACCCAGCAGCAGGGTCCACAGGCACACAGGGCCCTTGCATGCCAACGTTGGGTGGGAATGGTGGTTTGGGGCGGGTTCATCACAGGGCACGTGTGGTGCTTTGTACGTCGAGTGTCAGTAGCAGACAGCCACTCACGGCAGCTTTGCGTTCACTGCAGTGCGTCACAGTACAGTACCAGTACTAGTGTGCACTGCATGATGGCATCGTTGGCATGTTGCGCCCTGCACAACAGACACCTGGGCTTTAGTGTTGAACATTGTTGGCATGCAGTTGGACATTGCATTGCGGCATCAAGTACCAGTGGGCATGTCTGCGCAATGCAGCTGGCCCATGCACACCAGGGGGCTGCAGTCTGGGCCTGAACATTGAACACATCACTGAATGCATGCTGCCGCACTTGTCTGTGCTGCAGATCATGTCCCTTGATGCTAGCGGCCGCCACGTGGCTGGCTCCCACCTGGCCAGCCCCGGCCGACCAGGTAGGCTAGCAGCAGATTGACTTGCCAATGCGGTACTTTGCCAATGCGGTACTTGGCAATACGGCCATTTGTGCAATGTTTCCTCCTGCCAGCAGAGCCGGGCAGAATCATGCTGCGCAAACCAGTGCTTCGGCTGAGCTGGCATCTGCTGCCTGCATGCTTCTGACCCCCTGCAGGGTCTCGTGCACTGGCTGGTGACTACATGGGCCGCAAGGCGGTCCACAACAGCTCAGGTGGGGGTGTGACACATGTGCATGCAGCTTAGTTGCAAGCACTTGCAATGCGTGCAGGGAGGTCGAATGGACCCCTCCAACCTGTAGCACTGTTGGCAGTGCATTTGACACACACAAGCATTTTCTGCAGTGTATGATACACACTTGACTCACAAGCTCTCGACAGAAGCTGGCATTTTGTGTCTGCGCACCAGTAACGTCACAACACAAACCCCGCCATCGCCGATGGCCCATCACATGCATATGGTGTTGGGCTTTCCAGGTGCACTTGTGGACAGTGAGGGTGAGGACTATGCAGAGGCTGCAGACGCAGACGGGTGGGATGAGGAGCCCATGATTGCAGGCCTGGGCTCCCTACGCTGCTCCAACGGCAGCCTGTGTGTGTCACCAAGCGTGTCTTATGGGGTGAGTGACTGCACAGCCGCTGTGTGTGTGACCACTGTGTGTGACCAAGTGTGCTGCCAGCACAATTGAGTTGGTGCGCACCAAGTTTGGCACGCTGTGCCGCACACACACTTATTATGACACAGGAAACGTCTGGCAGTTACTGTCAATCGTAGCCACACGTGCTGCAGCCTGCACATAGTGCGGAAACAACAACTCAGCACTGCAAGGCATTGGCCATCTTCACGAATCGCTCCCTGAGCTGTGGGGTGACTCGGCACCCGAAGGCTCACAACATGTGACATGAGTCATGTGACACCTCTCCTGTCCGCCTTGCCTGCTGTGGTGACTGCACACAGCGCCCAGGGAAGCCGGCCGTCGCAGTCCCTCCTGCAGCTGCAGCTGGTGTTGTGTGCGGCAGTGGTGTCAGCCCCGGCACACCCAGCCAGCTGGCAGAGGCAGAGGTGTGAGTGGAGTAGCCGGCTCAACCAGGCGCTCCATGGCGTTGGCAGCCTGAGTACAATATGCTGCTGCATGGTGTTGGCTTAGGCTAGGCAGTTCCTCAGGATGATCCTTTGGTTGGTGGTGGTGCAGCTGTGGTTCGGCAGCCCGCAGCCAGCAGGCCACAGTGTTACTAACTGCATTTTTGAAGGCACCAGTAGCGTTACATTTGCTGAGGAGTAACAGGTGGGGGTTGCAAGATGGTTATCCTGAGGGCCAGCAGCAGGCCCCAGGGCAACACGTGTGGTCGAACGTCCTGATTCGGTGAATTGGCTGGTGTGTTGAGCATTCAAGTGTGATCCAGTCAAGTCATGCTCTTGGCTCAAAGCATCACTCAGAACTTCTTGATCCTGCAGATGCATGGCTTGTGTGAATCCATTTCCCACCAATGCCATCTTCAGTTTGTAACGCAGTCTTCAGCATGTGACATTGGCAGCTGCGGCCCACGAGGTGTCACTGGCCTAAGCAAACATGCATGGCATGTTTTGCAGCAGTGCAGCATGGTACCACACCGGGCACACATGTGACAGAATGATTGCAACAGTGGCGCCTGAAGGGGACATCTAGGATAAGTGTGATGTGACATGTCCAAAATGTACCTGATCCCTCTGTCAATGCTTCTTTTTACGAACTGCTGTCAGCCATACCATGTCATTGCCCCCTCTTGATTACAAGACAGTGTTCCAAGATCGTATCTCAAGCACAAGTAACACCTACAACACCCTTGGACCTCATTGCACAAAGCGCAGGAACTGCACGCACACGCATGTCAAGCTGCACGCCCAAACCGGTGATGCACACACATAAATAGCACACCCAGCTGTGGTTTGCAGAACCACACAGCAACACCATGTTCCGCGTGCCACACACACTTGCCAAGCTACACACAAACACACAGTACGCAAATGTAGGCCGGCCGCAGGGCTAGGAACAATATGCTGCAGGGGTTTGCCTTGCAGGTCAACACTTGCTGGTGCTTCTACCAGGGTCCACAAGCCACCCAACGTACCATGTATGCACGCACCGGGACTCCCACACTGGTCGTATGCCACCATCACCAGCGCCTGCCCGGTAGTTATGGTAGAATCTACCGGTGCAGTCACTGCAGGTAGCCTGGCATGCAACAGGTCAGTAGTGATGCCATCAGTGGGCCTGAACACCAGTACCAACCCCTGGAGGCGTTCCTGCCACACGGCAGGCCGCTGCCGCAATGCCAGCGTCCAAAATGCAATGCGGAAAACCCCAGGCTGTCGTGCACAAGAGTTCAAACATGCACGTGATGGATCCTGAATCCTGCCAGGGCAGCAAGGCTAAGGCCGGCCATGCACACAACCGCATCTCTGCGGCTGCAGCTTATTCCACCTCTCAGGTGTGTGCTCATCCAGCGTGTGCAAGATGCACCACCACTTTGGACAATTAGGCTGGCCACGCTTCTGCTGTAATTGCCCATATGTGACAACCAGGACCGGTCCTGGTTGGTACCATCTGTCGCTGCTCACAGCCGGTAACGAACCACCCGTCAATAGCTCACAGTGTTGTTGATCTATGGCTGCAACATTACTCTGAGTAATAAAAAGGTACCTGGGTGTCATACGCTACGTGCATGCATGTCACCAGTCTATGCTGTTGGGCTTGAAACCACCCCACAAGACCACAACCACACAACACAGTGCCGGCAGCGACGGCAACACTGCTGTCGTCACGGTAGCGGCATGTGGATACCTTCAATAAAAGCAGGGCCTGTGATGCCTCTGGCAACACAAGCCTTACAGAAGAGCCTGGATCCTCCCGGAGGTACCCCTGCTCAAACATGCTGCACCGGTGCTGCCAGCGATCATTGCAGCACTGCGCTTGCCAAGCCTTGAAGGCTTATGCACCATTGCCAGTGTTGCCGCCGTTGGCGCCGCCATTGCCGGGGACCGTTTCTGCATTGCCTCCAATACTGGCAGTACCGGACTTGTTGCCGCCATTGCTGCCAGCAAGGATGGTGTTGCCAGCTGCATTGCCAGCAGGTGTGTTGTCTGCAGGTGTGTTGCCACCTGAAGTGTTGCCACCAGAGGTCTTGCCGCCGCCTGAGTTGTTGCTGCCTGCAATGCTGCCACCTGCAGTGTTGCCACCCGCATTGCCACCTGCTGCATTCCCCTCTGTGGTGTTCCCAGCATTGCCACCTGCAGTGTTGCCACCCGCATTGCCACCTGCTGCATTCCCCTCTGTGGCATTCCCAGCATTGCCACCTGCAGTGTTGCCACCCGCATTGCCACCCGCATTGCCACCCGCATTGCCACCTGCTGTATTCCCCTCTGTGGTGTTCCCAGCATTGCCACCTGCAGTGGTGTTGCCGCTGGCGGCATTGTCACCTGCATTGTTGCCACCTGCTGCATTGTTGCCGCCTGTTGTAGCGTTGCCGCTCGCTGCATTGTTGCCGCCTGTGGTGGTGTTGCTTACTGTACCGTTGCTCGTGGTGGTGGTGGTGTTGGCAGCTGCAGGAGCCTCCTGAGGCTGTGGCACAAGCTCGGCCTCCTCAACAAGCATGCCGAGGTTTTCCTTGACAGCACACTGTGTGTTGACCACAGCAGTGCCACTGGCGTACTCGCCACCTGTTGTGATGGTAGTGGACTCTGTGGGCTGGGGTGAGCTGGGGGCTGGGCTGGGTGCGGGGCTTGCAGGGCTGGGGGGTGCAGGTGATGATGTGGCCGCATTGTTTCCAGGGCAACAGACAGGGACACACACAGTGGCAGCAGACACAACAGACAGCGTGACCCTGTCAAATTTATGACAGATGGGAGCCTGCTTGCAGTAGTATGTGCAATGCTGTACGCAGCCTGGCATGCGAGCCTTGACAGCCACCATCACAGCTTGACAGGTGGCTTCTAACAACAGTTTTGTGTTGGTGACTCACCGGGATCCAGTGACAACGACCGGGGGGCTGCCATTCTGGCTGGTGCTGGACTGGTAGGTTGTGCCGCTAGGACCGCTAGTGGTGGTGCTGCTTGATGCAGTGGAACCAGGGCCAGATGTGTAGGAGCTGGTGACCTGAGTGCCATCCGGTGACACAGTGGTGGTCGTGGTCACAGGGGCATTGAACAGGTCTGGGAGGTCGATCTTCGGGATTTGAATTTTAGGCAGGGCGGGGAAGGTGAACTGCTGCAGGCCGCGACCTGTACACAGCGGCAGGAGACGATGCGATTGGCAGGCATGGGGCAGCAATGACCACGTTCCTTTGCCGAAGTCAGGCTAGCTGCCTCACATGCTCAAACGAATGAGTGACTCCCAACACCAGCCTGTGTATGCCAACATGAGAATGACAGCTGCTCTGCTGTGCAGCAAGCTGTAGCCTTGATCAACAGTGGTACAGTCAGCACCATGTGAGTCGCACCTGTGGTGGGCTTCAGGAGCAGACGCCGGGCACCTGCGCAACATCACACCGTGTGACACCCCGTGGCACTGACATGTTGGCAAGAGTGAGAGGTTTGTGTCACAAGAGTGAGAAGTTTTCACCAAGCAAAGACAGCATTGCTGAGGGTGCTGCATGACCCCTGACGATGCCAACACAGGGCACCAGCACAACCGACATCACATTGTGTCAACAGCAGGCTGCAGTGTGACGCTCCTAGAACCCAAAGCTGCTTCATAATGCACGCTGCTGTTCTCTGCCAGCAGCGTATGAAAACGCTGGCAGCACAGCAACAAGAGGGCTGCTGGCTCCTACGCCACGTCTAACAGTCACAATGCTTGACAGAGGCCATGCATACTACTGGGGCCCCGGCTGTTGCAGTCTACTCTGGCAGAGCAGACTCAGGCAAGCTTCTTCGAGGCCTGGCGACACACCCACCTGTGTTGACACCGATGGTGTTGACAGTTGGTTCAGGACTGCTTGCTGCATTGTTGGCTGCATTGGGTGCGGGACTGCTTGCAGCAGTGTTGGCTGCATTGGGAGCAGGGCTGCCTACTGCATTGTTGACCGCATTGGGTGCAGGGCTGCCTGCTGCATTGTTGACCGCATTGGGTGCAGGGCTGCTGCCAGCATTGTTGGCTGCATTGGGTGCAGGGCTGCCTGCTGCATTGTTGACCGCGTTGGGTGCAGGGCTGCCTGCTGCATTGTTGACCGCATTGGGTGCAGGGCTGCTGTCAGCATTGTTGGCTGCATTGGGTGCAGGGCTGCTGGCTGAGTTGTTAGGGTTGTTCTCAACGCCGTTGCCTGCATTGCCACCGGTATTGGTTGCAGGCTCCTCAGCCGTGTTGTCAGGGTTGATGCTCAGTGTGACATTTTCGCGGGTTGTCACATTGCCTCCTGCGAGTCCAAGCATGCGTGCATGGACAAGGTGCACAGCAGTCATGCCCATGACAATTTCAGATACCCCCCCCCTTGGAACATTTTGGGAGAAGCCTTCATCACATCACGCATGTGCAATCGTGCTATGATTCAGTAGCCTGTTGGGTCAAACTGCAGGCTTCAACTTGCATGGACCCTCCATGGTAGCAGCCACTGCAAGAGACTGTCGGATAACACATGTCACTGCTGAAGCACGGCTACGTGCCTAAGACAGAGACCTCAAGTCTATGGACAGGTGTGTTGTCAGCCTGCAACCATGGGCACACCTCACAGTGCAGCCGAAACCTCACCTAGGCATGACAGTGTGCCGTCCACAACCACCCCACAAGTCCACTCGGGAGTGTATACCCCTGTCAGGACCCTGGCCACTGCAGCAGACGACACCTGCGGGGACACGAAAGCGACAATGGCCAAGAGACACTCAGACTGTGGTTGCCAGGCTGTCTACTGCAGTCTATTCATGGGGGCTGGCAGTGCGGCATTGGCCAATGTATGAAGGTGCCCTGTCTGCACTGACAGATGTTGGTGAGGGCATAACTCAGACGACATGCTGGCAAGCAGCTGCACACGCCAAAGCTTCAAGTAGTTGACTGCCTTGCAGGCGACCGTCCGACGTGTCACATCAAGGCAAACACACTTACATTGCTGCAAGCGGGGAAGAGGCTGCCATCGGCACGGCTGGACAGCAGAGTGGACGCCACTGACAGACCAGCACCCTGCACATAATGTGTTTTGGAAACAATGGGGTAAGTTACATGTACATGCTGTACATGCCATGAGTCAGCCACTGGGAATCGTAACGCAGTTTTGGTTGACCGTCAACCTGAGTGGGCATCGCTCTCCATACCCTTCAGCCATACAAGCCAGGTGGCCATAGTGCCATAGTGGCCATAGTGCCAGCTGGGGCCCTCAGTGAGTTACTTTGGCTGCTGTGGCTGTCATGCAATGCCAGCTGAGACAGGAGCTGTGCAGCCATGGCACAACGCAGCATACCAGCCGAGGGCCCCTGCCGGGCACAGCACTGTGCAGCTGCATTGGACAATCCCCTGCTCTTAGCGATGACAGGCACCTTAGCATGGTGACCATGGACATATGTTGAGTCACTGACTGCAGAGCAGTGCACAGATCCACTTGTGAAAACACACTGGCTGCCAATGCATGCAATGCAGACTCATCGGATGACCCTTCAGCTGCAGGCGGCCTGGCATATTTTCCCTTCCTCAAAAGTGCTGCTCCCACCTCGGAGGCCACTGTGCAGTTCCCGAGTGTGTATTGTACGCTGGACAAGCCAAGCGCCTTGCCACTGAAGATGGAGCCTGTGAGCCAGTGAGGCACAGTTTAAATGCATATGTTTGGTGAGCAGCACTTGCACTGGCACTACGTCACACTCTGGCATGTGCGCTGTTGCTACCAGTCACGCAAGGGCTGTGATGGGTTGCACGCCGGCTGCGATGCAGTATCCTGTAACCAAAGGCGCGCCATGCCTGCCAGATCACATCCGCACGCCCGCCTCGCAAGACCCGATTTGAGTCATTGATGTCACATGGTGAGACATCACTCGCCCTCACCTTCAGGTGCATCCACCAACAGTGTAGTGATGCCGCCCAGGTTGACAGTCACGTTGACGGGCGTCACACTGGACACAGCCACGCTGCCTGTGGCTGCGCCACTGTTGATGGACACCTCGTTGAAGGCGCCAGTCAGGGCACTGTTGAGCACACTGCAGGCACGCAACAGACAGGGAGCCGGTCAGCACTACAGCGCATGGGGCAAGCACTGCTATGACAGCGCACTGCGCAGCATGCTAAGGGACAGGGCACTATTCAGCACACTGCAGGCGTTACAGATACTGTCAGCTGAGCACACACGAGAGTGAAGCCCACTGCTTGTCAGATGCCATGGGGGCTGAAATCGCCTTAGAGGCTGAGGTTTGTGCAATGCGTGCAGGCAATTCCACATTTCTTTCTGCGCTCAGCCCCAGCTGTGAAAAATTGATGACAGGTGTCCAGAACAGCTTACCCAGCTCCTGTGAATGTCAGTGTGTTGGTGGTGATGTTGATGGCATTCACTTGCCCCACACTGGCAGCATTGATCCTCATGCTGCTGGTGTTGTGCCCAGGGCCCAGCACCACCGTGCCTGCGCCATGGTTGGAGACGTACTCCAGCTCCCCACCTGTTGGCGGCACAGTCACCTGCTCCGGCACCACGCAGCACAAGTGTCGCACACTCTTTTTAGGACAATGCTGCAAGCAAACTGCCTGCACTGCATGTGACTGCTGTGCTCAACTGAGCCGCAGTATGCTTGTTGGGTGTGTTGAAGCTTGTTGCGACACATCAGGTGGCATACCATACTATCGGGCGGCCCGGTGCCGTCACAGTGGCTGCAAGCTAGCACAGGGCAGTGTCATCCTGTTCCGCAGTTGCACCCAGGCTGGCAGTGCTGTGGCTATTGCCCATGACTAAGCATGTCATGCGCATGACTCATCACATCCAACCAGCAGCACACCAGTGGTCATGCATGCACAGCAGCCCTTGGAAGCACACATGGCTCACTTACAATGAACTTGATGGGCTGCACTGAAAAGAAGCCAGTGCCCACAAGGGACAGGGTCAGGATGTCATCCTCGACTGCCACAGCAGTAGCATTGATGACAGATGGGTCCGCTGTAATGGTGATGCGTCCATTTGTCGTATCGATGGTGTTGCCATCTGGGGCCTGCAGCGGTGCTGCCACCAGGATGTTGAAAGGCAGGCAGGACCTCACGCCCTTGAAAAAGGGCAGGGGCTGGTCGACAGTCACCACACTTGGGGGGCTCCCAGCGCTGCTTGAGTTGCTGCTGGTGTTGGCTGCAGCAGGCTCCGGACTGGGCACCACGCCATTACCAGATGCTGCGTTCGTGGTGTTCTCAGGTGCTGCGTTGGTGGTGTTCTCCGGAACACCTGGCCCCGTCACAGGTGGCTCGACTGCTCCCAGCACAGAGTTGTTTCCAGTGGGTTCCGACACGGCGGTACTGACAGCAGGGGAGACTGATGGGGAGCTGCCGTTGTCTTGAGCCCGTGCACATTGCATCAAGAGCACGATAGCGACTACCTTTAGCATGCTGCTACCCTGTAGCGACTGCATGCTGCTGCCGTGACGAAGCAACTGCAAACCAGCGGTTGCAGGTTGGAAAGAATCTTGACGTCTGCGCGGATAGAGGCCACTAGATGTCAGTCAAAATACCTTGGAAGAACGAGAAGGATGACAGAAAGCTCCAGCTGTAGCTTCCGGCAAAGCAGGCGTGCCTCTCCTGGCGATCAGACTGGCTTGTCGCAATATGACTCAGGGGCACGTTGCGCGCTGGTGGGGCGGTGCAAGGACAAGTAAAGGACTGTCGTGGCGATCAAAACGCACATCAAGCTCTGACTGTTGCGATGTCATGTCATTTGTGTTGCGCGCGCGAAACGATCTGGTTCGTCTTGCGTCACAACAGCATTGCACATGCCTCAAAGGCATATCCGCCACAACCATTATGACAGGTTCATGTTCAACGCCCCAACATCCAGAATTATGCTCCTACACGTATCGGAGCTGTGGTCAACTGCAGAGAGCTGCATGCAGCTGCTCAGTGAACTGCGCTGCTGCTCTGAACTCCCAATTGCAGAGTCTGCTTGTGGCTGCATGATTGCATGTTTCCTGATTGATTTTGATATAACCATAGCATTTGCATTTCTGCCAGTCGTTCCTATGTCATGCAGACATAGCCTGCTAGCAGGCACAGCCGCAGCAGCTGCCACCTGTCGTGAGGTGCTCCCACCAATTTCAAGGAACAGTGTGCCTGGCCCTGTAACTGACTCTGCTTGTGCCACACTGCAGCTGACATGCTGTTGATGTTTGATGACTCAAGAAGGCAGTTACACTGCTCATTAGCAGATGTTTGCCGGCCAGCCTGTCCTAGCCAGCACCCAAGTCATAGGCACTGTGCTACAATCTCAACACCCAGCATTGCCCCATGACCCTGCTTTACAATGGGCCTCAGGTGGAGTTGAATAAGGACTGTTTTCAGGTATCTCACTGGAAACTTGCGCAGAAAGACAACCAACCCTGGGTCCATTCTATTGAACAAAACTCCCACTGCAAGGATATGGGCATGCTGGGCTGAAAGTAGACTCGAAGTAGACGAGTGCTAGGACCCACAAGGCTCCAGTCCGCTTCTCAGCAGACAGCAACAAAAACCAGCACCACACCCTGCCATCTGCCAAGTTCCGCCGACAACAGAAAACTGGAGAAGCATGCACACCTCGTCACTGTCTGTGGGGTCTTGCTCGCATGCGCCCCACCACAGGCCCCTGGCATTGCTGGTCATGCCAGTGCGTCACACAACTTGATTGATAACCAAAACTCCTCCTGTACTACTCAGCAGCTATCAATGGTGCCGCCTCACCTCGCTCATGTGGCATACAAATGCACCCCTGCTTCCAAAGTGCAGGGTCACCGTCTGCCAGACCCTCATCACTCTCTGCTGTACATCTGCACCAAGACTGCTGCCAGCCCAGTATGGCTGCCCTGCTTTGCTGTACCCACACAGCAGCTGCCACACTGGCTGCTGCGGTGCACCTGGTCCCTCCTGTGCAGTCTACTGCTTCCGGAAGTCCTCTGGGACTGTCTCTGGTGTGAAGTACTGCTGTGCGAGCTGGCTCCTGCTTGCAAACTGCACAAGGTCTGCATGCTTGCCCAGCAGTGACTTGAAGATCTCCCAAGGCCCTTTGAAGATCCAGGGGGCATCCACCAGCACCATGCGGTACAGCCTGCACACAGCCAACACAAAAGATGAAGCACTGTGAGTCATTCACACCGACGACTGCGGCTGTTGTCTCTTGTCAGCTGGCGCTCACGCAGCGTGAGGGCTGAGGGCTCCCTGCATCCCCAGCCCTTGCCCCCACCTTGACGCAACAAAACAAACCCCCTTCCCCTGCCGTCCTCTGGTGCCCTTCATCAACGGCCCCTCCCTCTGCCCCTTCACTCTGCCCCTCCCCTCCGCCCCTCCCTTCCGCCCCTCCCTCTGCCCCTC